>JXOV01017007.1:281-59872 GCA_001014945.1 Clogmia albipunctata | reverse complement strand
ATTGGGGCAAATTCGGGCAAAAGATCTCTTTAGATTATGAAAATACAATAGTTCCTCTATTTTCTAGTTGTAATTTCGCCATGAAGTACGATGTAGTACAGCACCTAAAACTTCTGTAAAGTTTTGGCAGCCATGGTTTTTTGCTCAAATTTTTCAAAGATTTTTTTAATTAAGAAAATAATCAAAATTTACTATTTTATCATTAAAAATAATTAAAGCAGACCTCAAATAAGTAATGACATTTTTTTTGAAATTTTTAGTTAAATAAATTCAATGAAAATTTTCCTCAATAAAGCGTCACTTTTTTCATAGCTGAATTTTACATTTTTAAAACAAGATTTTCAAGGGATTATTTTATACATAAGAAACTAATTTTAGATAATTTTGAATTAATATTTGGAAGCAGAGGTTATTGGTGCTCAATATTCAGTCATTACATTTTTCTTTGGGCGAAGTTCATTTTTGGACTTATGATCGCTTTTTGAACCAAAACTGACGAGTGTGTGACGGTGTAAGAGAGTTAACATAGAAGTGCCAAAATGTACCATTAAACAACTTAAAAATTAGGTCTAGTTAATTGATAATATTCTATGTAAAAAAACTAAAATTAAATTAATGTAAAATAAGACATTAAAGTACAAATTATATACGGTGACTCGCACTCTAAATCGGACGCTATTCTTGCTAAAATTCAAACGCTTGGTTCTTAATGTATGGTAAGCAGATTTTCCTCAAATAAACGGCAATCGGTAGTTTAGTTAACCTATTTGCATATATTATCAGGAAATTATCAAATATTCACACTATATTGCATTTATTTGGAATTTGCCAAAAACAGACGATTTTTGGCGGAGGATTTTAAATCGTACACCCACATTTTAATTATCGCAATTACAAAATCTATTACATTTAGATTTAAAAATGGATTATAGTCACTCTTTAGATCACTGAAAAGATGCTGGACAGATAATGATACTTCTAGAGTTAATCTGGTCGGACAGTTAATATATATTTTGGAAATATAGGGACGACTGATTAAATGGATGATGTAACCAAATTGGATAGTTCACTTGAAAGCACTTGATTATTTAAACCACTTTTACAATCCAAAATATTCCAAAACATTAAAGAAAAACTTTACTTTTAGGCATTTAATGAGCACAAATTACAAGCATACTTTTTAACAAAAAATAACTTATCGAGCTTATTAAAAAATTACTACAAATTTTTATTTATGAAAGTTCAATAGTAAATTTATTAAGTAATCTTGTCAAACTTAAAACACATTTAATTTAGGAAATTGTATTGATCGAAATGTATTATACAAAATGAAATACTATCATAATACGATTTCATATATTATTTATAAACGCATGAATCTAATCATACTCAATTCCAATTGAAATTCCTAAAAATAAAAAGAAGAAGCAGAATACTCTTTGAATCAAAATATTTGTGCCTATTTTGCAAATTGAACAATGTATAGGAAAAGGAAGCAATTTGGGGAAAACATTCGACTTTCAACTGTATGTAGATATACATATGTCTCCAAGAGAGTATAAATATATCAACCGAGAAAGATAACATAATAAAATAAGAGAGACACAACAATTTCTAAGGAAAAAAGGAAATCTGGTCGTGTTTAATATTGTTAGGGGTTTAATGCGACGAATTCAATAATGAGGATTTTTTCTTTCCTTTTCGCCTATTAGATCTAGTATTTTATTTGTGGCACACCACATATGATGATGTTATTTATTCATCTTCATTTCATTTTATTACGAATGGCATTCCATGAATATTTGTCACAGCAAATTCTTGTTGGGATGAACTCTATTCTCTGCTGCCATTCTTTTTGTCCTCCCTTTCTTTTACTCGTGCCTACTTATCTTTGGTTTGCAGAAATTAGATTAGATACGGGAAGTAATGCATGTTTATTTAATTATTTAATAAGGATTCTCATACTTAATTTAAGAGATATTTAAACATCCTTCCTTGAATTATTGTTTTATAAAAAAAATCCCAGAAATGAATCTTACGGACAAAGACTGCGTTTTTGTTTTTTATTATACTTTTGTAGAAAATACAAATTATACTTTTATCTTTATTTTGTTTTCAATACCGTATGGTAATGGCAATTAATGAAAAATTTATCAAGGTTAACTTCATTACCTTGATTAATGTTTTTTATAGAACTTTTTTACAGAAACCAAATGTTCATTTATTTACAATATGTAAATAAATTTTACTTGACAAAAAAATAGAACCTTGAAAATCCTTTTAATTATTTGTAATGAGATAAATAAAAGTATATTATACTAATGATTGAACCATAAAAATGTGTATTTTTTCAATTCCGTATTTGTAGTGGCTAGTTTTCTTGATTAATCTCATAAAGTAAAATTCAATTTTACAGCTAGATTGAATAAAGTCTTTGTGTACATTCGTGTAGATTAGCTTTACGACAACTTTTTTAAATTCATAATACATCACTTTAAAATAAAATTAATTTAAAAAAAATTAACATAACAGTTTTTATTCGGTCAAAAAATTTAAAAATAAAAGACACATTTCCTTCTTTCCAATTACGTTATATAAATATTTGTTATATATATTTTATTTATTTAATAAAACCACTTAAGAAGAAGAACTTATAAATGGTTTTGACTTTCAGAAAAGTATGTAATTATTTCAACAATTATATTAGTAAAAATATCCTCAGCTTCGAACATATGATAACCAAAAGTAAAACATATGAACAGTCTTAATCATTTTTTAAATATTGGTGGGTTTTTAGTTTATGTTTTTGGTTTCACCTTACCAATTTTTTTTATTAAAAGATTATTTTATGATAACGTATTCAATTTCCATTAGAAATATAGGGGTATGTTTTTTAATATTTATTTATCGCTAAAATCTGCCAAATTCAATTTTCATTTTAAACATTTTTGTTAGTATGTTAGAATACGAACTAATAAAAACACTGTTAAAAAGAAATCATAATCCACGAACAAATTTTGCCTTTTTGAACTATAAACTTACTGGTTACGGTCATATAGAAATTGATAACCGGTCAAACAGAGACCGTTATAAAGACAAACGTTTTACTAATTAATTTTTAAGGATATTGCAAAAGAAAAAAAAACCCTCTTCGGTTATAAAATCTGGTTTTTAACTCGGAAACGATTAAAAACTCGCTTAGCGGCTCGTATTTTACACTCGTTTTCTCGCTAAAAAACGCTCATTGTGCTTTAAATTTCAATTTCAATATAAATTTTGCAGAAAAGGAGGCAATTGATATGTCATTTAAATTTTTAAATGCTTTTTTTAAAAAAAATGTGGTTGAATTTTGAAACAAAGTCTTTGTTAGTAATGAATGAATGGACTTGTTTTTTTTATTACGCGTAAAAGTTTAATACTCTTACGTCGTACAAAAAATACATTTACTTATAATAAAAAAACATCCAGTTAACAGATTCCTTATATAATATAAAAAATTCAATGTTAAGAATTTTAAATTAAACATTTTACACATAAGACTGGCTCAATTATTAGAAAATTCAATAGAACTCTTTATATTAACTCGTTTTCAATGGCAATCTACTAAAAAAATATAAATATATATCCTAATAAATATCTCACTGTAATGCTCGTAGTATTATATCTGAATAAGTTTATATTTTATTAACTTGATAAGTACATACATATAATGATTATCAGATAGTTATTAAAATATTATAATCGAAATAATTTAAATATTCTATTTTAAGAATAAAATACAGTGAAACAAAAAACAATGGATATCTATTTAAAATTTAAATTTGGAAACAGACCATTTGATGACTTTATACTCTTTATCCTATCGGTATCAATACATTTCCATTTGGACTCGGGCACATTACCTGCAATGAAAAAGCGAGAGAGAAATGGTTAGATTATTTGCCATGGTTTAAAATTCTACATACAAATTACTGGCATTCGATTGGAATCGTGGCGACCCGAAAAACCTAATTTGAATAGTGCATATTAAGTAAAACCGGCGGCAGTCCGGACGTCCGTGCGGGCTTTAGCAGCGAACTCGGATCGGTTGGTTCAGTTATTTATTGGGGGGCAAGTTTTATGGGCACTGTATAATTTATGGCCAGCGGAATACGGTTCCAGACAGGAGTCGGTCAGCGACGTTCCAATCGAAATAAAAAAAAATAGTAAAAAAAACAACCAGCTGCATTTCGACTTCTAATCAATTAAAAATTCGAAGCCCAAATTCGAAACTCAATAAAAATCGATCACAATTGATAAATTGAACAAACGCCCTTAACGACACGATTCGAATCATAATAACAATCCACCCTTCTATTCTCTTTTATCCGAAATGTACACATTTTGGGAAATATGCTTTATATTAGGTGATAGAATAAATTTTCAAAAAAATAAACAGATGGAAATAAAACAATCAATAATATATTTCACATTTCATCAAAAATCCTTAGAGCATAAAATATTTCGTAAATTATCAAAAGGGTTTGCTTAGAGCCCTTGTCTATTTCAATGAACGTCTTTCCTAAGAAAAACCACAATCTATCGAATTAGGAATATAGTTTTGATTAATTCTATGAATCAAAAACCTGAGTTTCGATTTCTTCAAGAATCGTTTTTCTTTAAAGAGCCTACAACTTATTTTAGTACCCAATATTTTCCGAAAAATATTGTAATATATTTATAAGGACATGAGTAAACATGCCATTTCTGGAAACGTTCCATGGCTTAATCCTTAATATAGACGAATAAAGTCATTGAATATTTTTATTATTTAGGTGGTCTTTTGGGCTGAAATAAAATCAAATTCAAATGGGGGGACGTGATTGGAATGACAGTTCGGCTCCTCTTCATCCATCGAGGTGACTCGAAATAATCAGCCCAGCCACACCAAACCGATGTCGTCCCATTGAATTAATATTCATCGATTTTCTCCTCTTCCCTTTCCCCCATTCACTCTCCTTTATCTATGTTTTACAGTGAGCGGACACAGTATTCGAAGTTTTCTAAGGCTGAAGTTTGGTCACAAGTGAAACAATGTAATACTTTTATTGTATGTTTAGAGATTTAATTGTTGCTAGATTCTTTCGCTCAATTTACTATATTTAACTTCATCAATAATCTATCGTTTAATTTATACAAATATCTGAGTAGAGTTATAAAATTGTTTATTCTTTCATAGTCATAAGTTTATGTTGACAAATATAACAAGAAGTTAGTATTGTTTTAAAACCTTGTAATTAAATACATTTTCAAGATTTTCAAAATAAAATTAATTAAATTACAGTTAGTCTTTTAAATATATTAAAGATTGGAATTAAAATAGATTTTTTCCGAAATTATAATTAATTCAATGGTAATTAAGCATAACGTTGAGTGAATTTTCTGTTGAGATGTCGTAGGTTCCGTTTCAGACAGTCTGATGGGCAAACCAAGAAACTAACGCCAGTTGATTATTTCCACATTTTGATACAAAACAAATTTCTTTAGCCATTTTACCACACAACAACATTATCTTAGACGCTTATTACAAGTATTTAATTATTTTGTGCAATTCCTTATGGTAAAGTAGAATTTTCTTTACGCAAATTGGTTTTGTAACGGTATACTTTTCTGAGCGGAGTGCTGGAAAAATTTGAAATATGCATGCAAATTGTCACCAATTTAATGCAATTACATATTGTTGTTATAATCCTATCTCCCCAAATTTTCGACAAAGTTTATTAGAGTGAGATGGGAATGTTTCTATCTCTGTCCAATCAATTCAGATTTATTTATAAATGGTGGTTCTTCCTCTGATTATTTTAGATTGTGTCTTACTTGTTTCACAATTTGAAAGTTTTTATTATTAATTATCTGGTATTTTTTTCAGAATTACACAAAATAGCGTTCAATACACATGTGAAATAGGTTATTTCTCTATTTCAACACTTTTATCGAAATATACTATCAACCGACACTTATTACATTTTAATTACATTAAAAGTTATCTATCACCCAATTTTAAGTTATTTTCTTAAATCTAATTCACTGGTCACTAACCAAAACAAAGTTTGACAGATGGAGAATGACGTATCACAACAACGATCGGCATGGCTTATTATATTCAGCGACTTTGAATCAATTAAAGAATTTTAAATTTATTCCATTAAGATTCCTAAAAAAGGACCAAAACTAACAAATCCAAAAAATTTGATAGTAAAAACAGATCCAAGAATACAAAATGATAGATTCTCTTTTTCAGAAGAACACGAATATTTAATCAACTCACTGTATATAGTATGTCCCCATATTGGTGCGGGATTTCGAAACAGATTATCAGCTTAAAGGCTAAGTGAATTGCGTTAAAACTGGGATAAAACTAAATGCATTAGTGCCAAGATGATGACATACAATGAGAATAAAGAAGTCGGTAATGGTAATTGGATTCCCGAAGAATCAATTGAGGAGGAGACGTATGGGTGGGTATGATGAAGATCTGTTCCGTTCAGTCAGCTCTGTTCCTTTGTAATTCCTCACCATGACTCGCTTTGATCAGGGGGCAACGTATTTTTTTCTATTTTATTTTCAATAAATCGCTTGTTTGTAAATTGATACGGTGCCAGTTCATGGAATTTCCTCCCCTGCTGCTGCTGTTGATATTCCTCTTTCCGCTTTCCCGCTTCCCAGTTTAATGCGCAAAGAGCGACAGCTTGGCTACTGGTCACCCACAGAGCTGACAGCCGATTTGTATGCAGATTTTCAAGCGTCTTCATTCGACAAACAAACAAATCGTCATCTGGTTCTTAAATGGAGACGGAGACTGAACTCGGAAATTACCAATATGCATATTTTAATTCGATTTTGAAATCTTTTTAGGAAAATATTTAATTTGATTGTTTAAATTCGAACAAAATCTTAAAAAATAGATAAATCATAATACAATTTTTATTGTAACTGATTTTTTTTCCATTTATATTTAATGTTGATATTAATTTTAAATTTAATTATTCACACGTATAATTAATCGTCAATTTGTAATCTTATATTAATATAACAATATTCTATTTTGTGTGTATTATGTTTTTTATACTTATTCCTTTAACGAAACTTTTTTAATTAAGATTATTTAAGATTTTCTTGTATAATTTGTTGCTATTTTTAGTATGACCTTTGAAACTTGGCTTATTATATTATACTCAAGAGAGAACGGCGAAAAAACTTTGTAAATAAAAACTGTTTCTTTAAAACAAAAAAATATCCCGTTTTTTTTATTACAAATAATTTGATGTTTTAGTTTGCAAAAAAAATTATTTAATTTTTTGCAATAATATTAATTCTATTCTTTTTTTAACAGCTTTTTATCAGTTTCTATTCACATACAGAAAATGAGTGTTGAATTTTACCCATTTAGGCAATATGGATATTTTGATTTCTATTTGAAACAATAAATTATTCCCCTATATTTCTAAGGGAAATTGAAATATTAATAATAAAAAAGTTATTAAAAAAAAGAAAATCAAAGTCTGAAAATCACCACTACTAAGAAAATCCGGTTGAAACAGTTGGTCTGTTTTCACTTGTGACCATTACCGAGAACCAAAATCATATTTGACAATTTTAAAAATAACTGTTAAAAAATATACATAAAAGCTTAAAATTTGTATTTTTAATTAATTTACTTAAAATTTACTGTTGTTTAGGAGATTATTCAATTTTAAAAATTTTAGTATATTTCGATACAAATGGTGTAATAACCGATTTCATATGTGAATTAAACGCTATTTTGTGTACTTCATAAAAAATACCAGTTAATCGATAATTGATAATAAACCGTTCACAGAGGTTTTTTCAAATTGTGCAACAACAAGTCACAACGAAATTTTCAAATTAAACAATGAATTTGGTTCTGACAACAATATGTAATTTAAATAAATTTCTGACAAATTTTAAAATATTTCAATACTCCGTGCATAAAAGTAAACCGTAATAGAACCAATTTGCGTTAAGAAAAGGATACTTTTCGATACAGAATTGCACAAAAATATATTCATGGAATATATTCTTTACTGTTTCTATTTTTGAAACTGAAGATTTCTAATTTAAAATTTCCTCGTCTCAACAATATTTTTATTTTTAAGAGTGGTTTTAGTAACTTTGCAAAATAAATTATACTCAAGAGCAAAATCATAAAAGTTTTTGAATTAGATATTCCTTAAAAGTAAAAGTTATTTTTGTCTGAAAAACGAATTATAAAATACTGAAATAAATCAAAAATGTTATTTTTGTACCGAGTTTGGTTAATAAGAAAAGTTGCTAAAACTCTTTTCCTAACATTCATCAAAATGTAATTTCTATCTGAAGAGGAAGCCTGTTAATCAAATTAGAATCGGATCTAGAAGAAATTAATTGAATTGCAAAAACTTGCCCTACATCCTGGTTTTAAAAACCAGAATGGAAATGTTCGTAAAAAAATAAAACCCCCACCTAAGCACTAAAATATCTCGACCATTTCCAAATCGGGGGTAAAAAATTGGAACAATTAAAACGTACTTGCAAAACCGACTAAAAACAGACAAACATCTGTCAGCTGTGCTCAACATGTAAATTGATGTGTCTACGGGTGTGTGTGTGTCAGGCTGTGAAACACGAGCCCAAAATTTTTCGTCGACTGCCGCCAATTAACATGCCCAGAATTATTGTTTTCCCCCTGTCGGGTTTCCTGGTTTTATGGATTTTGTGCACACGCTGAAATAACAAACCATATGGGAGCACAGAGTCGAGTCGAGCCGCGAGAGACTAGACAGTTCATCAGGGATTGGGTTGTTTAACCAAAAACCAAAGGAAGACACACAAAAATTGGACGCGTACTGAATTTTCATTTGTTCGATTCCATGACTCAAATACAATTTCTTCGTTTTCTGGTAAATCGGCAGATGCTTGTACTATCGATCTATTAATAACATAATTAAATTCAGTGATTTCGGCTTATGTAAATATAGAGAGGATGATGAGGAAGATATTTGAACGAGAAAAGGCCTAAAACAATTTGTTTTATTTAAATATTGAAATAAACCCATAAATTTGGCAATATAAATTCATTACTTATTAATTCTCCTCTATCCATAATTAATACAGACTTCCGGCTCGGAATGAAAAGCATTAACCACAGGCCTTAGAAAGTCCGGAAAATTAATGATTAGATTCCTTTTGTTATAGCAATGAAAAGAGATGGATTCTGGGCCACAAAACCAAATCCGGAGATGTTTCAAATCATTTCAATGACGTTTTTATACTTTTCAGAAAATTTTTGGAGAGCACATAACTTATGGTACCTGTCATTTTTTACCTTCAATAACCATCAGAGTTTCAGAAAACTCCTATTATTCATAGAAAACTGAGCAAAAACAAGCGTATTTTTGTACCGAAATCCCCCTTTTCCATTTCTGTATTTGGACCAGAAATTACGAGGAAAAACGTAATGACAACTCTTCAAAATTGATGATTCTTAAATCCCTCAGAACAAAGAACAAGGAGAAAAAAAATATATATATAAATGTATGTTTAGACAGTGTTTTCGACTTGAGATTTGGGCTGTAAGAATAATGAGGATTCGTTTTAAAATCAAACCAGCAAAGTCTTAATGGAGTTATGTTTTCCATGGGCATGAGAGGAGAATGAAAGGAAAATTTGAGCACATGGAAAATGAAGAAAGTTCGTCATTAAAACTCAATCCATCCATCCATTTATCTATCTATCTGTTGGCTGTGTGATGTATTGTCAATAAGAGAGATGAATTGGGTCGAAAATAACAGTCAGTCATTATGCGCTGATCCGCCATTAACGCTCTACTTGGGGGGAGTAGCTCGTCTTTGGTCCGACGACTAATGGATGGAAGGCAGGCAGGCTGGATAGATGGATGGAAGACGCGGGGAAGAGCCATTTTAAAAATTAATTACCCGGAATAAAATAAAATCTAACTATACTTTCAGAGAGCGGGTAATTAACTTGCTTCGCAATTAAAATGAGCAATTTGTAACAATTATAAGAATACCCTTTACATTTCACCCGTATCTCTGTCCCAGCTTCGATTTCGTTATCAAACAACGAGAGTATTTGGTCGCGCTGTGAAGCATTCCATTCATTACTTTTACTTACAACACTTCAAAGCGAGGCGACATAATCAATTACATCAAAAGTTTACAGGATTTTAAATGAGTATTTTTTGCAATGTCGAACAATGGTATTAAAATTCCTCGGTTTTCACATTAAACCTTTCTTATTTAGAAATTTATTGAGTACAAGAAGACTTTAAAGTAGAAAATTTCTTCTATACATTTTATAAGTCCATGATATTCCTTTTTGAAACTGGAACAATATTCATGTTCAGATTTTATAAATTGTTTATGCATTTTTGTTGCATAAAATTGATATTATGACAATAACATCTGATCTCTCAAAGACGGTTTTTTAGCACAAGTGCTCTGAAGAATTCGAAAAGCACTAGTGTTTTTATTATTAAGGTGTGTCCTCCATGAAGGAAATCCAACAAATTTATATGGACGTCTGTATCGTTGTGTATGGTTTAACTGTATTTGTGGATGATTTCACAACACAACGAATTATTTAAATCTAAATAAAACGTTGTAAAACAGATGTATACGTACATATTGGATTTCTCTTTCAAACACAATATCATGGATTGTTTTAATTTAAAGTATTAATTGAAAGGGCAACGTGATATTCCCTATGTGCAAGTAATAGATACAAGATGTAGTTTTCTCCATCTTCTCTTGAAATTAGAAAGAAAACAAAAACAATGTGAGAGGACAAATCAAATGTTGAACTTGATTTTAAGAAAACGAGTGTTCTTTTTTAAATTTTGGTGCTAGTTTTTTTAAAAATGCATAAAATTATGTATAAAACACGGTCAATAAGCATTATTAACCACTCTGTCCTTCTTTAATGCACTCGCTACGCTCGTGGCCTCATGTTTAATAATGTCTTATAGACCTAGTTGTCAAAAAATAACTATTAAAAATTTCCTTTTCAAAAATTTAAACAGATACTATAGTTATTCAAATCTATTTAAAGTTATTGTAAATGGATGTCAACCCTCTGATTTGAATAAGATTTGAAATAAAATTCAATTATAGCTTTAAATCCCCAATATATCAAAACAACTTCAAAAGGGAGGAGTATCTCTAAATTATGATCCACGTTAAGTGCAATCATCCGACAGTAATATTATTAGCGAAACACGAACATAAACTCAAAATTTCGGGTTGACAAACAATTCTGCAATAATAAAATCGTTCGAATTACACACAGAAATATCAAATATTGCAAATACTATTTCAAACCCTTGTTGTATTCAAAGCCAGACCGCAATATGCAGTGACAATAATAGTAGCAAACACATATGGCACTTAACAGTCCCAAGAGCACTGTAGTTTATGGCTCAATTCTCAATATCGACAATTGACGGGTATACATTTTATTTTGTAATTTCCAGAAACATCAATTATGCGTTTAGGGTTGGAGTTTACAAAATGTTATTCCGAAATACGCTTGGGGACGTATCCCAAAATGTGCTCGCAAATGAATGGGACACATACAAATGGAACAGCTGCAAATCAATTTTAAGAATTACTTATTCACGTACATATTAGTCGTTAGCACACAAGGGTTTCATTAAATTCGCATAAAAGATGAGCCACACCCAGATTCACGAAATTTGACAAATTACGAGCATTTCGTTTTGAGGTAAGAGGTAAATTGTGTATAATTTACACGAGTTGATATGAAAGCATTTTAATCAAACAAATTAGATACAGATAAAACAATATCTTTGAAATGTAATATTTTGGTTAATCCAAAAGTATCCCCTTTTTTATTAGAAAAAAAAAACTATCTACGTACAAAGATCTCAGTGCCAAAATTTACCAGGAATTTCTTTGATTGATTCTTAATTTGAAAACAACTTTATTTTTGAATTTTTGTATTGTTTGTAATTGATTGTCGTCATTATAAATCATTTCAATATTTTTCACTTTCAATTCCTGGAAAATAGAGAATCAATTTTCTCATGTTTATTTCCCATTCGCTACAACAGCAAATAGTAAAGTAAATTTGTTCTCTCACTCAAAGGGATGGAACTAATCTCTATTTCAGGTTATTCTAAAGATATCTTTATTTTTAAGCTATATTATTGTGGGATTGGTGGAATGATTATAGAAGAGTCCCTGGCGAAGCGAGTAGTTTGAGGTAAGATTGTGTTTGACGATGAAAAGAACGTGAAGTTGAGTTTTGTGTAATCTCTATAATTGTCTTGAATAAATACGGAATTAATCTTTAAAACTTGTGTTCATAATCCCTAGCCATTATCTAAATTATTTTACTTTTGATAATATAAACAAAGAATGGATATAGTTAGAACACTTTATTATTATATTTTAATACGAAAAACTAAGTTATTAATTGAATATGATGTGAAATATGAAAGGTCCGGGCAAAACAAATTTTAAAATACACCTTTTGTCATCTGAACATTAATTTACACAAAACAACACAAGAACGTGTTTAAAACACTTATATCTTTAATTAATATAATAAAAAATCTTTCTTTTATAGATAAATTTAAAAAATTTAAATCCATTTTCATTTCTAAAAATCTCCACAATTTTAGTGATTTTCTTCAGAGGAATACAATTTCCGAATAATAGTTCAATTTTGATCACTTTACTTGATCATTTTATTGTGAATTTAAATAAAATAACCGGATATTTAAATTAAATTCGAAGAAAATAGAATAATCCTCAAAATGTTTCTCAAACCGTATTCCTTTGTTTTTGTTTAGGTCATTACTGAAAAATAATTTCATTGTTCTCTATCGATAATTGCCTAAACCGTTGGGAATAGAGCTGTGGAATTTACGGAAACGGTCGCCTGTAAGGAACATTGAGAGTATCCATCTCAACGGGTTATGACTTTTCATGACCATTTGTTTTCAGTGTATTATTGGTCAATTAATAGCACCTAGTCTATCTTACCCGCAAAGGGATCCTGTGGCTTCTAACGAGGCAGTCGAGAGTATCACTACTTCGGCCAAATCATCTTAATCAAAAACGAAAAATTCAAGCTTTGTTTTCTTATTCTCCAAATCTCATTCAAATTATTAAATACTTCAATTCTTGAAAACTGACTATTAAAATATTATTAAGAATATCATGAAAAGTGAAGACTGTTTCACAATCAAAATGAATCAAAATTGATTAATGAAATGAGTCATACTTATTCTTATTAAAGCGATTACTCAAGAAGTGTTGAAAGCCAAGTGTTAAGGCACTTTTCAGCACCAAATTAAACAAATTCAAGTCAATACAGCAAAAACTCTAACCAACATTTCCATTCATAGGATGTTACTAAAAGAAGTCATCTTCTAATTTATTCAAGTGATTATTTTTATCCTGAATTTCATTTATTTATTTTTCAAACTTCTAAGGAAAGTTTTTGTACCAGAAATTAATGAGAAAAAACATTTTGAGTTTTTCTTAATATAGAATTATTTCTATCTTTATATAATTATATTCAATGTCTATATTTAATTTGGGTTATCACAATAAAATTAGTATTCTTGAATAATTTCGAAATATCAATGAACCCGCAATATCAATGCTTTAAAGGCTATTGTTCAAAAGTTCTTTACAACAAAATTCTGGGAAAATTCAAATCAAATGTTAAATAGAAGTAATATTACAGAACTGAAACCAAATAAATGTATATACTCCTTAGACTATTATTATTTCATACAATATTTTCTTTTATTTATTAATAATTTTCGAAAACATCTATCCGAAACTGTAGCCCAAAGGTAGACTAAAAATACCTGGCGAGTGAGTTGAAAGGTAAATATTATCTCACATGCAAAAACAACAATAACCCACATTGGGTATCATGTATGACTGCTGCACAAAGGGCAAGCCAACGACAAAGAGTTGTTATCACTGGCATTCCCGAAAATTCTTTCATGATAACTAACCGGGCAAGCGTAATTCCTGAAAACCATACATAAATCAGAGACATGGACTAAATATTTCATGTTTAATTTAGAGCTTTTGCCCGCATTATATCATATACGATGATATCAGCTTTCAGACGCCAACTTTAGTACGATTTAATTAAAAATTCACGAATGCCTCTGCAACCCCCAGGCCGGATGTAAATTTTTTTTGGGATTTTTCCTCTCGACACAACAGCCCAAAAAGGCAGCAGAGAATAATACTGCTAATCTCTGTACCGCATATCTATTTTTAGGGGTTTGGGAGACTTTAACATCAACAAAAAAGAGCAAAAACCCCCAGAAAAAAATGTGAAAGAAAAGTCAATTTATTTTCTCCAACAATGATGAGACATTATTTTGGTCGGATAATTTGCATATGATTTACATTAAGGAGCCTTCCGTTTCGTTCCCCCTAAACCCTAAACATATCCAAGTTTGTCAGAAATTGAGGAAAATCTGATGGTGACAAATTGAACAAGGATTTCTCCATTAAATGTGGTAACTATTTCAACCGATTCCTTTGAATTCCTAATTGGGGAAAATCTGTTCCCGAACACACACAAAAAAAAAACAAAAATATTAATAATCCGGAACCCATCTGTAGTCTGCACGGTTTCGCAATTATCCACAACAAAATGTCACATAAATCTCCCCCTAGGACTAATTAATATATTTCATACATTTCCCCATTTCACAGAAAACACAAAATTTCGGAAATTATTGGTGAAACATAATTGTCTTAATTTCAATCTTATGTTGTTTTTTCCCAAATCTGAGGCAATGCCTACTGGTTTCAAACCACAAAACGCTTGTTCTCCTCCTTTTCTACCTTGTTTTCCCCCGTGTACCATTCTTCACGATTTATCGCTTTATTTTTTTAATATGAAGCTTAAGCGTTATTTTGTAGGCTTCACCGAAATCCCAGGCACACAGAGATGTGGCTTGATAAATCCACCTCAACGCACACGCAAAGCACATCGTCACGTTTCATGTTGCCCTACAGGAAACAAAAGCAAAACAGCAGCAACAAAAAACGCGCTTCGTTGCCGGAAACAGTAATTCGCAAATTTTGGCAGTAATAAAAAGGGATTAAAATGTACACCGCCGTAGTTTCCCCGTATTATTGGTCCATGAAAATATTTTATTGTCCATATATAGTAGGTCTTTTTTCCTGCTCTGTTTTATGATTCATGTGCAAGGATTTTTAAGCTAAAATTACACAGTCAACTTCAAAGCTGTTGAGTTTATTGTTTAAAATGTCATAGGATATGAATATGTCATAAATATTTAATTCAAGGAGATTTTTATTAAATTAATTTTAATTCTTTAATATCCAATATCTTCCACTAGAATCGTTATATTTTAAGGAACTTGGTTATTCCTTCTATGAACTCATTCAATTAATATAGAGTTTTATTAAAATAATTTTAAAATTTTTAAAAATCATTTAATTTTAAAAACTGTAGAAGTCCTTCTTAATCGTTTAATAAAGTTTATTTAAAGGGTTTAAAAATGAGCGCTGTAATAAACCATTGCACATGTGTATTGAACGATATTTTGTGTAATTCTCAAAAATTACCAGTTATTTGATAATTACTAATAAAAACAATCGCAACGGTTCTTCAAATTAAAATAGTTTAATAATTTCATTAAATTGGTGACAACTTGCATGTAAATTTTGCAATAGTTTAACACTCCGTGCAGAAAAGCATACCGTTACAGAACAAATTTGCGTTAAGAAAAGGATAATTTTCGATACGGAATCGCACAAAATTATTCATTCAAATAATTGGTACTTAACAAGGTTAATTAAAAATAAGGTCGCGCGGATTTCTGTTGAGACGTTGTGGTGTCTGTTTGAGATAGACTGCGCCACCAAGACGGGCATCAGGGTCATTACACTGACCCGGGCACCCATTAACAAAATTCGGTAAATTAATGTAAACTGCCTAGAGTCAATTTTTTATGTACACAGTACACATACCAGTAGATTTTTGCGATTATTTCGATATTTCGGCACAAAACATTCTTTAATCATTTTAACTCATAATAATATAATCTTTGATACTTTTTACACGTAGTTAATTACTTAAATAAGTCTTTTTTCAATCAATTTCAAGAAATTTTCTTCTAACTAAAAACAAATGATGATGACGTATTACAACAACAATAAGGTCGATTTAGCGAATTTGGTAATTAACAGTTTTTGATATTATTTACTTTTACAAATGATTTCTAAAGCATGTATTCATGCCATTTCCAAAAAATAATAAAAATTAATTCAATTTGATACATCTCTTTAAATAAAACATATAAAATAAATGTTTAAAATTTCATTTTGATTTTCATGTGAGCTCGTTTTTTATTTTATGATATGTAAATTTTTATTGGGTCGAACGAAACAGTAAATTTGTTTAATAAGGAAAGTATCCGGTACTTTTCGCATGTTTTATGATGCCAATATAAAATTTTAACAATTTACATACGATAAAATTGGTTTTATACCTTTGAAACCAATTTACACTCCTTGAATATGGGATTAGAAAATTACTTCTAGGAAGCCCCATTAATTATTTTAATTGGCAATGAAAAAATGTAGCCAATTAATTGAATTGTAAGAATATTGTTCAAATATTTGCATAGTCAAAATTAATGGAATTAATAAAATTAATAAATTAGAGTTGACTTGGAATGAGAGGCTCGCCCACAAAGTAACAAAGTTAGGCGCAATGTTAAAGTCATTAGGCTCGTGATAATTGATTCTGAATGAAATTAACTTGACGGTGTCTCTCACCTCACGATTGTGTTCCAACAAATGGGGTGTAATCGGTTTTGTGTTATTATTTCGGTGGTGTTTTGTGTGTCTGCTTTCGAACAAAGACAAACGAAATATCATCATCAGGTGTGGATTTTAAGGAACTTTGACCCTCTAATGATTACAATTCAATAAATTTGCCCTCCCCTTCCTCCCACAAATTACATGCACATAGACAAACTAAGCTAAACTTGGGCTGAACCCGAGATTCTCCTAATTCTAATTTAATTGGGGACAGTCTGGGCTAAACCGAAATTGGCCAACAATTCAGCACGATTGCGAAACTTTGGTGAACCGTTTCATTATGGTCTGGCACACTCCCTCCTTCCTCCTCCCTTTCATCTATCTTTTTTTGCTTTACATAGAGTATTTCTCTTATACTAAATAAAACATAAATAAATTTGAATCCCTTTAATTAGGGGATCAAACCCATTTAGATTTTATTACTCGAATTGAATTTTATGCGTTTTTGTTTGATAGAAAATGGAAATGGAACGAAAAACGCGGAATATGAGAGAGAAAAACAAGAACATGTGGGCTAAATTAAATTCAAACTCATAAAACAATTTAAATTTGTTTGAAATTAAAAATTAATGAACAAGACGAGTCTTATTATTGAAGAAATGTTATTAGATTATGCCTAACAGCGGTCAAAGATCAAAAGGAATTTTACTTGCCCGCCCT
Organism: Clogmia albipunctata; assembly: GCA_001014945.1. Lineage (NCBI taxonomy): Eukaryota > Metazoa > Arthropoda > Insecta > Diptera > Psychodidae > Clogmia > Clogmia albipunctata. Next base: position 42,296 of record JXOV01017007.1, on the reverse strand, counting down.
TAGCTCAATTTTAAATAAATATAATATCTATGCCCCCTCATAATTAATTTTCTCTTTATCTCGACTTTCTCGACTGTTGTTTTATTTGTCTGCAATATTTTGGAGGAAATCATTCTCATTTTTAAATAATGTTTCATCAAAACGGTAATACAATCTTGAAGAGATGATACAATAAATAAAACTAAACTAATTGAATTCTTAGTAGAAATGTTGTTGAAAATTTTATTACAAATCTTTTTATTATCTTAAATTTTTTCCGACCTTGAAGAAAATTATTAAATATTCATTGTTTTTCTAATTTGTAAAAATTAACATTTATTGAATTTGAATTTTGCTCTCCGAGTCTTCGCAAAAATAAAAGAGAAGATGATGATACAGTCTAAACAAATTATGAAATTAAGAACTTTTTTGTTTAAAGAAATATTTGTGAATTCATAAATTGAAAAAGTGAAATTTAAATTTCCTCCTAAAATCTTGAACGAGTAATTTCCAGGCCAAACAAATACCATTGAAATAGGACACCTTCAGACAACATATTGATTTTCAGGCTATGATTATCCTGGCTTATTGATGTTTGTAGTAGATCTATTTGGGGGCGGAATTTCAATGTGACAAAACATTATTTGTTTACCCGATCCCAGTAAAATATTCAATTACACATCCCGAAGCCTACACACCCATCTGCTTGCTATTCGGAGGAGGCATTCCTTTGGCGAAACTGAGACCCTCTCTAATGAGGTTTAATTGGTTAATTCGATGGGATTGGGATGGTGGTGGCATTTAGTCTTAAGGGTTTATTAAGTGTGCATGTAAATAAATAAATTCGGTCTTGTAACTGACACCAAACATCTTGAACGGCAATTTCTTGTCATACGGTTCTTGACTCCCTTTGTCTTCTTCTTTTTCTGCTCCCTTTCAATCCCGGCATGGGGGTGCCGTCATAGGAGACGAGTATTTGCTTTGGTAAATATTTCGGTTTTTCGCATATTACTCGCCTGATTTATAGGTTCAACCCAAGGGGATAAATTTTGATCTAAGCCATGGAAGATAATTTTTAAATTGACTGATTTTTCAACTAAATAACCGTGGAAAATAGAACTGTTATCGAACGAATTTCTCAATTAAGGGATATTTATCTTAATTGCTCAATAACTGAGCTGAACCAGTTATATAATTTTTTATGTTGTGTGAAAAATCGAAAATTGACTTTAATTTCGATGTCGATCTCTATTAAAAGTGAAATCCGGATACCCCAATCATAATATTTCCTTCGAATTATTAATAAATTTAATAATCCTCAATTATTCTATTAAAATATGCAGGTCTATAGTGGTGATATTTAATTTATCACGATAACAATTTAACCCCATGATAATCTTAATAGTCTATCTCAAAAGAAGTAATGGAAGAATGAACATCCAGTAATCTAACTTAATTGTTCTTCAATTTCTTAGTTACAAAAACCTAGTTCTTTAAAAGAAAGTCTTTCGTAGTGATTAACGTAAACTACTAGCTACTACTATTTCAAAGTAGTGTTATCCCTTAAAAGCTTTGAAACTCCTACCTAGGTTGTAATTTGAAAAGTTTGCTATAAAAGTGGAAACTTTATGGTGAAAACACCATTTCAGGTTTTATAAATGACTCTTCTTTATATTATTAGTGTTTGATTTAGATAGAGAGCGGTGAAAGCCTAATTTGATTATGGTATCAATGAAATATGATAGATGGTCTGCACAGGTTCCAAAACCGAACTCATAGGAATTCAATGGTTAAATGTTTTAAAACTGCCTCTTCAGGCATGCCTAGCAATAAAGGAACACTTTGAGATGGTATGGTATGTTTTCTATTAGAGGTTTGCAAGAATCCTTTATATTCCAGTGATAGTCCTTGTAAAGCCGATATTCGATATATAGGTTCATGGTAATATTTATTAGATCGACCCATTTAAAAGTGCACACTTGAAGTAAATTTTTAAAAGACCGTAAATTTTTTATTAATCAATATTTCTAATTAAAACAAACGGCATTTTAAACTAAGTATTTCTATTTGTAAACAGAGAATATGTATAATAGAATATCTATAGAAGCCTGTGCTCTAGTGCTAGTGCTCCTAGTTACAATGTTTAATGTTTTTGACAAATTTTCAGCTTGATATAGTCTGTTACTATAAATAAATAAATTTTCATAGCTCTGGCTTATCCTAATCGGGATTTATTGATAAAAATCTGTAATCTTTGAAAATCTTGGTTTTGAATGTACTTACTAATTATCGTATAAAAATACTATTAAACTAGATAAATCCTGTTATTTTCTATTAATAGACAACATAAATAACTATTGAAATTATAAAAAAGAACTTAATTACAATGAAAAATATTGTTTTGGTGAACGATCGAAATTGACCCACTCAAGGTGTGCACTTTCAAGTGGGACACGTTCTGATACTAACTGGTAAATGAGTATAGTATTAATACTCTGAGTGAACATTTTTGTCGAAAATTATACTCCATTAATTTTATGATTTCAACGTCCCTAATCGAAAAGTCCGTACTTTTGCAAAAGTACCATTATAATTATTAAAGAAAATCTTTACAGATATCAGATATTAATAGATGAAACTGCATACCCACATTTAAATCTTAATGCTTTATAAATTTATAACTAGGGTAAAATTAAAATTGTGCTAGGTGGGCTATTAATTTTCTCACATCCGCATATTACGTTACGTGACAGAAACTATTTTTAAACCTATGGAATTTCAAAATACCATATTTCTAAATGTTCACTATTTCCAAATAATCCTTTAATTTAATACAAATAAACGAACAATTCTGACCTGCATAGAAACTAACAAATGTCATTCCATTAAATTTGTTCTAAATAGAATTGTTAAAACCATGCCAAGATCATGGCATCTCTAAACCAGGGAAATCCGACATTTAGTAGAGGTATTGTGAAAAATCTCAAACAAAACCAGTAATAATAATAATGGAAAGAGAAAAGAAGAAAGGGAAATGTTATAATAATTTGCTGGGGCGCTTTTCACAACGAGAGACAATTTTCTAGAATTATATACACAATTCTGCCAACCGCAGTCTTCGGTATCCTGCTGACAGGAGAGAGACAAAGTTAATGGTATAACTCTGGATAATAGAGAACTGGGAAGAAAAAGCATTGTTTGCATACGAAACTATACAGTTAAGTATTGGTTTCGGTAACGAATTCAAGGCACAAAAACACATTTCCAAAGACAAAAACACGAATTATTGGTTTCGGAAAAGAGAGACAGAGAGAAATGATTACAAAATTCAATTGAAAATTGTGTTTTTCTGTTCTAGTCTGACCCAAATTAAATTATCAATTTAATAACATTATTTCCGGACAACTTTAGCAACCAAATTTATATTCGTAACATGTTGAAAACTATTCTATTATAATTCTTCAACTTTGCCGACAAATTGCTCCACTCTTTCACCGCAGAGCATTAATAAAGCGCCACACAATAAAATGTTCATCACGAGACCTCACGATATGGTGTGGAGAACTATTAACAAATATAAAGCTATAAAGCTGTCAGTGGGTGTCTTCTTTATTGTGTGTGTATTGACTTTAGAAGAATGCTTAGCGTGAATTCATCAGAATTAAATCCTTAATTAAATTGTCAATATTTACCCAACTTTCCATTGTTGAAAATCGTGAAAGAGAAACGAGAATCTAGTTAATTATCCATCAGCCACGATTGACTATCTATCTGGTTTTAAGTGTTTCTTTGACCCCTCCCATTAACCATCAAAACCACATCAACTACCAGCAGAATTCATCGTTTAATTGTATTATGAAGAAGTTTGCCAAATTTGCCAACTTCATTAAAAGCGACCATAAAAACCAAGGTTTCTCATACAAAATTACCATTAAATACTAAGCACTTTTGCACAGTTTTACTGTCTAATTCTATAGTTTCCTTTTAGCTTTAACTACCTTAAAGTCATTATCGGAACCAGTTTTGAATTCAATGAACTTCTACATTTAAATTAAATTGATAATTTTCGAAATTAATTAAAATGATAGTATATATTGAAGAAATTAATTCAAATGTATTTACCCTTAATTTGCATATTTGCCTTCAAGGGGACAAACGCAAATAATTGAACATGATAATTATTCAATTGAAATTGTGTGTTTGGTTTCAATCTTCATTAGGTAATCAAAATATCTATTTTACTTAATGGCTGGAAAGGGTTCGATAAATTTGCCCAAAATTCATTGGGTTTCAATGAAAAACATGTTTGTTTAAGGTAATTGAATAAACTGTTTTAAACTCAATTTCAGAGTGTATTCGGGTATCCATTGATGATGATTCACGAAAACATATTCAATTTCTTTTTGAAGGTAAAAGCTGTTTATCTTAATAGGTTGTTCTTTGTTTTGCACCTTTAAAGACTAAACATTGATAAGATTTCCTTGGAAATTTGGTACGAATATTAAAGCTGCCGCTATTGAATTTAAACGGTAAAGAGGAATAAAACAGATGAATTTGGAGAATAACATTTTTTACTTTCTTAAGTCTTCTTAAGAGACATTTTCTTAACAGAAAATTGATATTTATGTGCTAATATTTGACTTCTAAAAGACAGTTTTAAAAGTACTAGTTCTAACTAATGAGCTTGTGATACCAAAAATGGATGGGTCATAAAAATAAAATCGTTTAGCGATGAAACGTCCCTTTTTAAAAATTGAATTTTCGAACTAATTGATATAATTAGATATTTATTTTGCACGTCTATGGAATGTGTTTTATTTGCAATCAACTGAAATTTGAAAAATTAAAACAGAGTAAGTTTAAAAGCTGATATGCCTGTTTGAATTGTAGAGCGATATCCTAAGTACCGTTATTTTTGTCGCTAAACAGACCAATCGGAGGGCTAGAAGGACAATTTAACACCATCCATTGCTTGGTAACTCTATATTACTCTTACTATTCTGATCGTCGCTAACGGTATTTATTTTTTGGGTATCACAGGCTCATAAGATTTTTAAAAGGTTTTGTTTAAAATGTATAAAGTTTTGTATATAACATGACCTTGGGAATTTAAGAACATCCCATTGTTTTATTATCTTTTAATGAGGTGATCCCGCACTTTGACCTGAAGATTATGCCCTCTTATATGTCTCTTCTCTGCAGTTGGGAGTATTGCCCTTAGATGTTTCCATCTCTGTGGAGGTTGGTTATTTTCAAAGTTATCAAATGGCATTTTTATTCATTTGCCAGTCTTTCACAATTGACAATTGAATATCATTTCTATAGATCATTATTTGCTCTGATGTGATTAGTACCATGAACTGATAATTCTATATTGAGTGAATTTATTGACAGGTTTTTGCTACTGAAACAGAACACACATACTACGAAGAAGACCATCTCTTACATACTTTCATCTGTATCCGTTCATTGAGCAGCAGCAGTTACTAGTATTAAAAAGATCCGGTTTATCTCTTCGATTCTTTCTATGTAATCCATCTAATCTTTGAAAACTCGCCTAAATTCGAACAAATAATGTTGACATAACTAGGTGCTCGACTGTTGAGGCCGGATATATTATTTTTTGGAAAATTAATTTAAACAAATATTAATCCCAAATTGTTATTGGTAAGTATGGCAAATGAATTTTGAAAATAAAAATCACTGCTTTTACTCGGATTTGAACACAGGAGTTTAACTTTGTGACGCATGCTTGATCAATTGCGCTACTCCGGCCCCCATCTGATTGTTTAAAAATATGTTGTTTAAGAAAATCATCGATTGGGGTTATTTGCTGTTGTATGGACTTGATTGAAGATACACATTCTTTAATGAACATTAAGATATCAAACACGAGATTAATTGGCAACCATTTATCTATCATCATTTCGATAAACAGGCAATTAAAATCAATCATCTAATCCACGTCTCGGGCCGGCGGTTAAAATTGTAAAACAAAGATGTTAATTGTCCCTAATTTAAAGAATGATAACACTCTATATCGCAATATCTGTCACCAAAGCCATCCGGGCTCATAAACGATGCGATGCGGTTGCTGCAAGTTAAACAACATCCGAAATGTAGCGATAAATTTGTCAACAAAGTGTCTACTTTGAACATGGTGGTAATAAAGTTTTACACAAGACAAATAAAGTTTAATGTTTTGTTTGAAAAATTGCCATTTTATTGGACATGACATTATCTTTCGCTCTGTCTTTCTTTGGCCCTAGAAGAATATTCAAAGTAATGTCCATAATATAATGTTTACAATATCATAACTCTCGACTACTTCTGTGCTTAGTGATAACGCCGAAAATGGTCTTAATTTTACAACGTGAAATGCCGTTCTTTACGATTTTCGGATATTATGTATTATAGTATATTTACTTGAAACGTAAATGCAACTTAAATGGAGCAAATTTATTACTTGATAATAAAACATCTTCAAATATGACACATTCCATTAAATTTTAATGGGACTCGCATTTGTCGGTCTCAAAAGAATTTCCACAAAGCACGAATCCAAAATTGCTACAAATGTGCTTTAGAATGCGAGAAGAATAAGATGGGAAAATGTCGTTCGGTTTCTATGGTTTCCCTTTGCATTCTGTCGAGAGATTAAGTAAGTCAAAAGGAATGACACTCGCTGGCAGGTGAAAGAAAAAAAGAAAGATATAAACGTAATCTCATCTTTTATTTGCATAGAGAATAATGTGCAACAATTGAAGTGGATCAAATTGCTTAAGGTAAATCACAAATGCATGGAAATGCCTCATGAAAGTCTCCCCAGCTTTTCTTTGCTCACATTTGTACAGATCTGGGAACATGAATAAAGGTGTAAAGTGGAATAAATCATATTAACGAGAAAGTGCACTTTTCAGATTTATTATTTTGTTGCTAAAAAGGTTATTAATGAGCGAGTTTTACTGTTCTTTTCTTAACTGAAATTTCGCCTCATAGCCGAAGTGGTAATGCAACTCCTCGGAGGTCATGCAGGTTCGATCCCAGTTCGGGTTGGATTGGCTGGATTCACTTTCAACCGGTCTAGGTGCTATTGTTTGATTAATAATATATTTTCTAAATAAATCAATTGAGGTGGTGTTTCTTACAAAGGGCCGTTTCTGTAAGTTTCTCAGTTTTGTTCCCCAACAATACAACAACAATATACACGGTAAAACTGTTCATTCCCTTCTATGAAGAGAACAAGTTCCTATTTCAGATTATTTCAAAGATATCTTTATTTTTAGGCTGTATTATTTTACTTATAGTAATACAAACAAAGAATGGATATATAATAGATAGTACAGATAGTATAGAACATATTCTTATTATTTTGACAGGAAAAAACTAAGTAATTAATTAATTATGAGGTAAAATATGACTGGCCCCAGCAAACCAAATTTTCAAATACACTTTTTGTCACCTTTAAATTATATTTTGGACCAAAATAACACATCAACATGTTTAAAACAATTATATCATCCATTAATATAATAAAAAATCTTTATTTTATACATAAATTACCAATTTTTTTTTATATTCTAAAAATCTTTACAATTTTAATGATTTTTTTCGAAGGAATACAAATTCCGCACAATAATTCACTTTTAAAATTTTGAATTCATTGTGTATTTAGCTAAAATAACTTTATATTTAAATTAAAATCGGAGAAAATAAAATATCATCACTGAAAAAAAATTCAGCACTTTTGATCGATAATAACCTAAACCCTGGGGAACAGAGCTGAGGACTTTACGGAAACGGTCCCCTGGAATTGAAAGTATTTTTTTTGTTTTATTGTACTTTTCACTAGTCAATGTTATTGACTTAGCTAACAAATACTTACATTATAAAAATTCTTATCGGTTTTTGTAGGTCGAGTAAATTATTTCTAACAAAACTAAAGAATTCGTCTCCAATTACAAATTAAAACCCATTGCGACCTCTGTATCAATTTCTGAGACCAAATACTAATTTAGATTTCTCGGTTTTGTTATAAAAGAGAAGTCTATTAGTGATGTCAAATATCGATATCAATGATTACTGATTACTTTTTTAAAATATCGAATCTTAATTATTCGATATTGATATTTTTTCCAAATGCTTTTAAATCGAGAAATTTATAACCAAATTTCATAGAAAATGCATTTCGAAAAAGTATTAATATCGAATAATGAAGGTTCGATATTTAAAAAAAAAATAAGTGATCATTTATACTTGAAAGTATCGAAATTTGACATCACTAAAGTCTACGCTTTCCAACTGACGATTGTAGTTGAATGTCTAATTTGAATCCAATTTTTTAATTTTTGATATCCACAGAAAAATTGACCAGTAATTCATTATTTAAATTAAAATTTTATTTCAAGATAAGAAACCCCATTTAAGTAAACATATTGTAGTAAATTAATTATTTAACAATATCATTAAAACAATAATTTAATTTTTTTTTTCCTTTAAAAGATTTTATCCTACAAGGACAAAAAGCATATAAATTACTTTGAAATTTAAGAACAAAAACAATTGTCTGATAAAATATCTTAATAATTCACCTTTCGTAGAATTCATGGAATTGAACTATGCACAGTAGCAGTCATTAAAATATGAATAGCATTAATTGGAAACCGCAGCCACAATTGCGACATTTATTCGCAATTATTTGCAGATAAAATCAACAATTAACGTACCTGCCACCGGTGACAATTTTCTCATGACGCACCATCTCGATTTCCACTAAAATAAAACGATGTTATTGTCACATTTACACATGAAACAATGTCAAGCAATCCACCTCCACATTCTGTTTGATTACGTATTTATAGAGAGAAAGAAAGACACATTTCATTTCGCACCAAAAACTCAGTGAAAAAGTACACGTGTTGTATTCGATGACATTTAGAAATAAAATATTCATTCCATTGTCAATCCTTCTTTTCTTTTAGAGTAATTGATACTCGTTTGAACATGAAAATTTGAAAACAATGTCTAGAAAAGGAGAAAATTACTTTGAATAAATTGCTTTTCAAAAGCATTAAATAAAGAATATAAATGATTATTTGTTGAACTCCCGTATCGAACTTACGCTTTTCGATATCCATTTTAGTTTACTAATGTTTCACTTTATCGCACTCAGTGAAAATTTTGAATTTTTATTTCACTAGCAAAAAAAATGTAATAAACTATCCAATAAGTTTGTCTCAAAGTCAAAATTTTTTCGCCATTGTTGTCCTTAAACTACACAAAATAGTTATCTCGGCTATGCCATACGACCATGATTATGTTGCAAATTAATTAGCGTTTCCTGTTTTTAAATGTTAATATTAACCGTTTCAACAATTATCTACATATAATTTGGCGATTTTTGTTCAATTTTTGGCACATTACATAGATATCAGAAATAAATCAGCTTAACTGTAGTGTAAGTAAATTAAAGTAATAGACTTATATTGCTTGGAATTGAAATTTAGTATACAATATACAATAAAATAGTCGTTTGCTAAATGACTAAGTAGAAAAGTGAAAACAAAATCTATTAGATTGAATTCATACGGTTAACTATAAATTTAAGAAAATAACAAATTTCAATTTAAGAACTAAATTTGAGAATAATAAATATATTTTCATTTGTAAACACGGAGTATATAATGATTTTCGCTATTTTATTTTAGATTTTGTTTTGAAAAGATTAATTACAAATATTTTTTTATTAAATAAAAACATTTCAATAACATTGCCATCTACCACTCCGTACAATTTAAGATTTCACTTGAAACATTTGTGAAACATGTCCATTTTTAAATTTTTCTTGTAAATAATGAAATTTAGTGTTTGTTTTTAAAATTTCAGTTCTCATGAGTGGAGTGCAATAAACGTTAGTCTCGTTTTTCAACTTGGAAACCATGAAACACTCGCCTTCGACTCTAATGTTCGTTAAAAACAGTGGACTTTACACCCTTATAGCACTATTTTGTTCTTCTCTAAAGAATAATTATAAATTTAGGTTCTTGTACATATTTGATTAAGTGTTTTCCAAGAAAATAATACTTTTCTATTAAATGATATAATTATACTAATTAAAAGTTAATTATAGCTAATAGCTCCACTACATTAGTCAACCAAGTTAATAATAAACAACATTTTGAGCATCATATGAATATTTCACTAATAAAGAAACAAAAGATATAAAGTCCAACCTTAATATGATTAGCATAGAAATTTGGCATTAGCTTTCAGCAAAATTTGTGAGTTTCTAAACGCCAACGACTTTAGCGAACCATTAGAGAATTAAACATTTAATCATATCAAGACATCTCCGTTGATAAATCGCTAAACAAATATAGTTATAAATATCTTGGAGACAATCCCTTAAAGAACGAACACGATTTTTGGCATTAGCTTTTAGTAAAATGACAAAAATGATGTCATAAAGTGATTAATAAAGTGCATCTAATTAAGATTAAATATGGCCATTAGCGTTCAACAATTCTATTCCAATTTGACACATTCTTATTCCTTGAGCTCGACTGAACTCCCTTGCCAGTGCGAGAGACCATTAAAGTCAGACTCCCTCTTTTTCAATGCGGAATTAACTTTGTCCGTATAATGTGAATGTAAAACAGGGTGTGGAAATATCCATTATTTCATTGACTAATGACTGCCTTCGACCGAGTTGCAATTGAAAACAGAAATTGCCAAGGGATGGAGGGCTGTGGATGGGGAGGGATGGAGTTGCCGCAAAAGCAAACACACAATTGCATAACGACGACCGAGACCGACGACGATGATGATGATTTTGGGTGGTTGGAATTTAATGAGTCACGACATTGGGCAGGAATAAATGAGGATGGAGGAGAGAAATGGACAGGATTTCAGCCCATTGAATGAAGAAATAGCAATGTTAAACCCCTCATCATTGTGATTTTTGGACCCGGTCAGACGGAAACACAGTGGCAATGTGCCAAATTGCGAAAATAGTAAATTACTGCATATGGCAATTGCATTCATCATGAGTTTTGCTCTCTCTCAAATTGAGATACTTTATTTCGGTTTCAATCCTCTTGAAATTTATTTTGTAACCATTTTCTAGTCACTGATTCTGATCATCGACGGTAAATCATGAAGAATTTGATTTATATTTTAAACCAAATAATAGTTTCTTATACAATTACACAAAAAAGTAGTATTAGTTGTTTTTTGAAATTATTTTATGCAATTTTGTTACATAAAATTGATAATATGACACTAAAATGATAAGGTACTCATTTACATATTTTTACTTGCTGCGCTCGTCAAAATACATGGTAAATTCGTACTGTAATAACCTCTATTTCACCACTTGTATCGAAATATACTATTATGCATTTTTGTTGCTAAAATCTGATATTATGACACTTAATTGCTCTGTCAACGTCGTTATTATAGCACAAGAGCTTTAAAGAATTCTTTAAAGCACTAGTGCTGTTTTGATTATTTGAGTGTGACCTCCGTAAACAAAATTCATCAATTATATGAAAAGTTACTTTAATACTGGATAGTGATGTCAAATTTCGATACTTTCAAGTATAAATGATTACTGATTCCTTTTTTTAAAGTATCGAATCTTAATTATTCGATATTAAAACTATTTCGAAATACTTTTGCTATTTAATTTGGTCATAGATATGGATTTTAATATTTAAAAACTCTGTTCCGAATCAACATTTTGTTATGAAAAAAGCATAAATATCATTGGAAACTAGTATCCAAAAATTTAAAATTTGTAACGATTACTGATAAAGTTTTTCATAATTCAGTGAACGGTGCAATGAAATTAAAGTTAAACAAAATTGCGAAACAGTTACACTGGTTTATTTGAATTTATTTTTAATTAAGGAATGTTTTATTCATTTCCGGTACTACGCATTAAGCAACAATGGCAGGTTTAGTGTGTGGAACAGAGCAACATATATTGCTATAAAAATTTAAATAACTTTAATATTTTTATGTTTATTTACTTAAAAATGCATAAAATTCTGTATAAAACATAAGTCGATAAGCATTATCAAGCACTGAGGCATTCTTTTAAACACTCTCTATGCTCGTGACTTTAAATAATCCTTTTGTTTATGCCTATTTATAATATTAATTTTATTGACAAAATTTATGTTACGAACAAATAATTTTCAAATTTAATATGGTTGATTCATAAAATTAAAAACTTTAAAAAATAAAATAATTATTTTGCATTATGAATTTTATACAACAGAATTGCACAAAAAGTATATTCTCTGTTGATGCCAATTTTTTTTTGAGTATTTACACTAAAAGTTTTCGCAATTTCATTACACCAAAGAGCACTTAGTTTAATTGAAAACTATTTCTGCACTTCACAGTAACAAATCTTAATTATATATAATCTCATATAATATATTACTCAACGCTAGTTGAATACTGATTTAATTACAACCCTTATAATTTATCAATGTTTAAAAGAAAAATTATGCAAATCTAATATTGGTCTAATCTCTTTGAAGTTTCCCCACAATTCCTATATTTATCTGCAAATTTTATTGGACAAACTTTTCTATTTCATTGGATTAAATACATATATCAAGCTTTGTCAATGAGAAGTACGTGATTGACTTTTACTTTATCAAGAAAAATGTTATCGTCATCGATTTTGCCAAACAGATCAATACCGAAATGGATGTGAATCTACCCTAATAATCCGGTGCCAATTCCGGATACAAATCCCATGGGCGAATCCAGATCAATATTTTATGGAGTATTTGTCTTCGTTCGTTCGCCAGCTAGCTCGTCGTTCCTCCGTTAATGTGGAGCTGGTGACTTTGCTGACCAATAACAGAGACGGAGACTGAACTTTTATTTTAAAAAAGGAGTATTTTTCTGGAAAATAAATAAAATCGAACAAGAATTTCGATTGGTAGAAAACCACAGTCGTCATCAAATGGATGCTGTATCAAAATTGGTAATAAAATATTATTATGGCAACAGAAATCATATATCTTGTTTAACTTTGCTTTCAAATCATAAAATATTTAATGCATTTGTTTAATTTCATGTGGAATTATTTTTTTATTTTCCAAATATAAAATCTTTATAGAATTCAACTAGTAAAATCGGTAGATATTTGAATATTTTACTATTTTGTACATTAATTATTAAACATTTTTTCATAATGAGAAATATTTTTCATAAGAATGATTTCCAATCAAAATTAAATTATATTTAAGTTTTCATTTCATTTAAATGCAAAATATTTAATTATGTAAGAAACTACTGACTTGAATAATACTCAATTTACTCATATTGAATTAATAGTGTTTTATACAGCCAGGTTTATAAGATAAGGCATTATTAACTATGTGTTTAATAATGCTTATGAACAGAGTTTTATACAAAATTGTATACATTTTTAAATAAATTAACACAAAATTTAAAAAATATATACGTTTTCTTAAAATGAAATTGAAAATTTCTGGAACTCTCTCATAAGGTTTTTGTTTCTTTTATTCCACGGATACACTTTAACAGAACATAAAATTAATTTTCTTGAACCCATGAATAACATTCGAATTTTGGACATGTACAGATTGTAATTTAAAGATATTTATTTTCATACTTTTATGCTTTTGAAATAAAATTCCTACAAAACTGAAATTCAGAATCAGAAATCAATTGGTTTAGTTTTTTTGGAAAAATTTTGAGTAATAAGTGTCCTCTTATAATTAGTATAAAATGTGTAGAAATTTATTATCATTTGATTGTAACGGGAGGCATTGAGGGAACCATAGCAATTGGTCTTCTACTAGATGGTGGGATCAAATCAGGAATAGAGCGAGAACTGCTTTTTACGCGACACTACGAGAGGCTGAGGACCGAGTAAAGAAAGGACATCATTGAGCGAGCATGATCTATCACGATCCCCAGACATTCGGTAAGCGACAAGAAATATATGTGAATACGAATCCAACAGATATATAAGAAGTTTTTATAATAAAAGACTAATCTATACAAAATGACTAAAGCATTCTAAGTAACTCTTCCGAAAAATGCATCAGATTGTGAATGCGGGTTTTGATTAAATATCGCTCACAATGTCAATATTGTCCCGATGCATTCATCTATGTATAAATACAAAGGTGTTGATTGATTTGAAAACAAAACACATATAGAAAGAACTGTGTGCGGATTTGTTGGGCGACCGAATTAATTAAAGCGAAATTTCGCATTGCAAATCGGCCCGCAGAAATCGAGGGGTTGAAAGTGCATTGGTGGTCGGGAAAATGTACACCCGGTTCGAGCTCGTGTCGCATATTATTTGCACAGCTCAATTTAATCGGTGGCTGCCGCTGTCTGAGGGGTGTCGAGGAGGGTTGATTGTGATGTCGTTTAGCAGAAGGGAGACAGAGAGTCGCCTGCAATTATTCCTGCGATTTTTAAAAATAAAAAAAATAACAGAGATGAATGAAGACAAAAAGAGAATTTCACAAAACAGGTTATGTTATTCATTATTCTTTGGCCCGGGGATTAAAAACAAGTGAATGGAAGCGGCAGGTCCCTGGAATCGAGCCCGAGGTTCACATCTGGTCCTGGCGGGTTTACAAAAATCACAAATTATTTACTAATGTTATTACAGCCAAATTGGTATCCAGATGGAGAATTTCATGTAGGACGGTCCCGATTTAATGAGTCCAGGGCCTCAGTTTTTTAGTCGTGCAACATTTATGAAATAACATTAAAGTGGAAAATTCTGCATTATTAAAAGTAATCCAGACAACAAGTGCAGAATGCGTCTCAAATCAATTTCATTGTCCCCTATTTTTTCTACTTTTCTTTTTTATACCTTAACCCTATTTGATCCTCGATTGATTAGATGACTATTTTATAATCACTTCCTTTTAAAAGAGGCGTCAGTTCGTGCATTCGTCGCGTATTTTAATACCGACAATAAATTACACTTTCCTGGAGCAACAAAAAAATTATATTCAGCTGAAAAAGTCTCTACGGATTTCGCGTCAAATGAATTTTCAATGTCTAGGGATTTTGGCCGGACCGAATTGACGACCCTTCCAAATCGACACCACCACCCCACCATCCTCCAACCCTTATCACTGTCCCGAACACGTATTTGTATTCGAAACGAATTCATTGACAAAATTTTTCCGCGTTCGAACAATTTTGGCAGCGACAACTCAATTTTCACTTTTGGCACTCTCCGGAAAAGGGACGAGAGCTGCACCAAGGAAAAACGGCAATTTTAATTTGCTGAAAAACGGGACTTTCATCGTTTTATTTTCGGATCGAATAACTGATTCTGCTCAACAATCAATATTGTCGCAATAAAACACATTATTTCCATACCGATCAATTTTCGTTTATCGACACCAACAAAGGGTTGTTCGTTAACTATGAAATTCAAGCTTCAAAGTCAAGTCACATCAAAGTGAATTCTTCATTCCCACTTTTTCGCCCAGAATATTAATTTAAATATTCATTTTTAAATACTTTCCAAACAATTCGGGAAAAAATGGATTAGAACATGGAAAATATTGTTTGCATAAATTTTCGCCATGATATATGCAGAACATATTAATTTCCTGAACAAACACTCATGAATATGGATCCCCATAAATTATGAATGTTAGTTTATTTGAGCTGGCTCTTCCGGCCATAACTGAATTAAAAATATTTGTCAATTTTATGGCAAAAGTTTTCACCGAAAATAGTTTGACACAAACCAAATACACATTCCCGAACTAATAATAAAGTGAATATTAGTTTTAAACTTTATAAAAGGCAAGATGATTAAATGAAAACTGTGGTTGGTACGTGACTTTGTTATATTGGAAATCGGGTTTTGATCAAGATTGAGTCTTCAAGTTGTGATTAAAGAACTTTTTGATATCTGATTGGCCCCACGTTTTTATTTTTGAGTTTTTTTTTTTGAAAAATTAGAAGTTGATTACGAGGATATGTGATTTAATAATTTAATTTTAAAATACTTTTAAAATTAGTTTTCACTCTTCAATCATCAAATATTAAAGAAATCAAATGTTAAATATTATAAATACTTTTTATCATAAACCGACATCACGAAATGGGCATAAAACTATGCATTTTTGTATCAAAAGGTTAGTGAAAATGTTAAATTTTTATTTCACTAGTGAAAAAAATTGTCTGAAGATAAAAATTTCAGAGTATAAAACTGTACAACGTTTAATTCAGGCCGTTATAACGGTAAAAAAGAACCCGTAAGTCGTTTAAATAGAGACCAATTTAACGGCAAATATTTTTTAAAATCAGTTTTACGTGAATTTTTAAGGAAAGTGCAAAGAAATGTCCTGCTCGGGTGTAAAATCCATTTTTAACTCGGAAACGATTAAAAACTCCCCTAACGGCTCGTACTTCACCCTGATTTCCTCATTTTAAAACGACATATTTTACACCCTTGTATCACAAATAATTATTGTATATCCAAAACGTTCTAATTTGCAACAACATATGTTTTCCTGACTTTAAGAGGAATGTGTAGAATATTTATGCATTTTTTAAAAATTCTTGTTCAAAACTATGTTAGAATGGATAATCATTATTCTACAATCGTTCGCTCATGATTTTAAAGACGCCTTAATTATTCTTTCATATTTTCCTGATAAGTCGAATGGTACTGTATACAATACTTTAAATGTTTTTGAAAATTTTTAATTTATTTCATTTCAAATCAATTTTGTATAATACCCAAAACTGAATAACAATTCAAAGAGAACATAAAAATCAATGAACCACTTAAAGAAACTATATTATTTCGCTTCAAAAAGGAATGAAGAGGGGGGAAACAATTTTGAACTTTATATAGAAAAATTCCGTTTTTATTGAATAAAAATATCGATATAGATAAATCGACAAAATTCCATTACTTGGACTTGCTGAACGATCCACATTTGCTGTTATTCCGTCAATTTCATACCGGATCATAACCAATTTTGAATTGAATGAGGGGATGAGGGATAACGTCAAGGCACTGCCTTAACGTCTCTTCTTCCGGGTTTAAGCTGGGACATTAAATTTAATTCTTGTTACGCCGACTTTTCTATATATAGGTACTACATGTATAAATATATTTAGTCTTTTGGGTGGATAAATATATATATACAAACTCACTTCCACATTTATGTTCGAAATTTATAACTCTCTTCCGACATCGTCAAAGTTTCATCCTCTTTGTCGTGTCTATCCAATGGGTGGTGCAGCAGTGAGAATAATTTAAAGGGATGAACGAAACTCTTGTACAATGCGCATCCATTTCAAATTTAGGCCCAATATTTACCCTAAATATAAAATAGGATACAAAACGACTTTAATAAAAGTCATAAGATTCGCCTAGTAAATGTAGATAGGTACGAAAGGACGAAATATTTAATATTGTTCTGCACGTTTTTCGCGAAAATATCAAAATTAATAACGAGAGAGAAATAAGCCGGGATTTGGAAGAAGCGGCTGAACAAATTTTAATATTATTCCTGGAAAGTGAAAGGTGTCTCTCTTTCTGCCAAGAATATCTCCATTCATTTGCTATAATTAAAATAAATTATGACTAAGTACGGCGACGACACAGTATTAGCGACTTGGGTATAAATTGGGGAAAGGAAATCCATAAATCCCCTAGAAAAATTGTAAAAAATGTTGTACTTTTTTCTATAAAGTCCAAAGGCGGGATAAAATTACCAGAAACTTGATCTGCAGATTACGGTTTTTATGGCCAAAGAGAACAAAAATGTCGTAAAAATTATTTACGGGACAGATTGAAGAGTTAAGAGAGCAGCCAGACCAGTAGTCAGTTTGGAGGAGGAGTAGGATGAGCAAGAGCAGTTGGCGAAAGTAAATCAAATGTCATTCTTGGAATTCTCGTTACAGTCAAAGCGGGTCCAGGACCATAAATCAGGTCGCAAACTAGACGAATAAAAATTATAACCATTTATCTGGGATTTTACAGTTTTTGCGAAATTTTTTTAGCACAAAAAAAAAACGGACGAGCTCTGCGCCAGTTATTTTAATTGACGCCGTAATGACATCGCAAAAACAGTCACTTTTGATGAGGGTTCAGTTTTAATTAATTTAATTACCGACCGAGAAAAAATATTCGGTAATTTATAATAATTAAAAATCATCTGCACTGCACAGGATATTAATTTGCTACATATACAATTTTATAGGTATTTTAATTTAAGAAATTGGAGATGAAAATCTTAAGAAATTAATAATTTCTTCAGTCATCCGTCATATTTTCATAAAGAAAGTCACGGAAAGACATGTCTTGATTGAAACTTTTAAAAAGAATTTCTAATTTTAAATTCAAAATCTTTAAAAACTACAATTGTAATTTGTGCTGCAAGAGTGTAAAAGCTAGTGGTCGAGTTTTTCATCGTTTCCGAGTTAAAAAACAAATTCTAATATAAATTTTCTTTTGTCGTTTTAATGGTCTATATTCGAACAGTTTTGTGATACTTTTTGACCGTTATAATGGTATGGATTTAAGATTGTACAGCTTTTCCTCAAAATGGCGCCGAAATTTTGACTTTAAAACAAATTTATTCGTCGATTATGATTTTTTCACTAGTGAAATAAATTCTAAATTTTCATCAGTGTAATATTTCATAATTTTCACGCAAATTAGTCATCAATTTAATGAAATCACATATTGTTGTCATAACCCAATCTCTTCACATTTAAATATTTTAATTTGAAAATTTCGACGTGTCATCTCACTCTTATGAATTTTATAGACTGAAATTAATTGTTTTGCTAGAGAGTCTACCCAATCAATTCAGATTTATTTAATGGTGGTTCTCCCTCTAATTTGATTACACAAGCTCCACACTGTGTCTTATTTGCTCCACAAAACCGCTTTGAGCGTTTTATTTAGTAATTATCGATTAACTGGAATTTTTTCAGATTCACATGTGAAATAGATTATTACAGCACTCATTTACCAATTTTTACTCGCTGTGCTCGTCAAAATACATGGTAAATTCGTGATGTAAAAACCACTATCACCACACTTGTATCGAAATATGTTTTTTTTTATGTTTACTTGGTATTTCTTTTTTTTGGAATACGTATTTTAACAAACATTCGTGCAATGAATTATATTCAAATATATGGACATATAAATTGTTCAAATAATGCTTTACAGAAAAATATATTAAATCTTTAAAGATATTTTGCTTGAGGAACCAAAATTAATATTTTAATACTTTAATTAATTTAATTTTAAAGATTAATTAGCGTCTGTATTATCACAGTTCTAGGAAATTCATTAATTAACGGATGACTCTAAAATTTAGAAAATTAATTTTCATTAGGCTTTATAAAATATTCACATCACTAATAACTAAATAGCAGAGCTTTGAGCACCTAAACCATCCAAATTAAATATGAATAGTGTGGCGAATTTATGAACTATATATTCCAGAACATGGCAAATAATCGCTCGGTAAAACGGCGCGAATTGTGGTGAAAATAGCTAATTAAGTAAATTGGATTGTTTGGAAACGTTTGAATGGAGCAGAAATGAATTATTAGTAATTACAGCCCCGGCCTACATGTAATCCATCCTCACCGTATATAGTGTCTGCCAAGAGCGATACTGCTGAAAATATGAAAAGCTGCAGAAATTCGCACGGTGTTAATTACAGACTTTTGTGTGAATTTTGACAACAGACGCCAACCGTCGATTATGAACAAATTAGAATTAAATAATTAATTCTTTGGCTCTGTTCTCCATTTACCAAATCTGCAAACAATTTTTTTCTGTTCCATAATGAATAATTAACAGCTAAAATGTTGACAGATTATACGGAAAAATAAAAAATTAATGACCTAATTTCATAAACATCTTGTTAGCAAATTAATATAAAAAGGAATTTCTTTAATTTATTACTCGAAATTCGTGTTGCATTGTTTCCATTTAATGGACTTTTAAATCATGTTCATCAAAACAACACGAGTGATAATGTGAAAAGTTTAAATTTAATTTCGAAATATTTATCAAATGAAAACACAGGGTGTTTAACTAAAATTACGAAAAAGTATTCAATCAAAAGAGGGCTGTTCTGTTTATTTAAAAGTATGAATTAAAAATTAAACAACATTCCATAGTTATTAATTTGGAACAACGTGTGGGAAAAATGGACCATAATTAAACACGAGTAGAGAAGTAGAAAACGAATTAAATGAGTTTTCTAAAACATACGAGTGTTTTTCCAACAAGTTTTTTTAACAAAATTATACAATTCGATTATTTATTTGCTATTTATTCCCAAAATATAGAGTAAAGAATAAATAGACAACCAAGTACTAACTAATGGTCTAAACACACACAATTAAGGTAACTTTCTGTCAAGCTAATAGAACTTTCAGTTTCATTTGTTTATAAATAACGGAAATATCACTGATATACCCGTAATAGCACTCATTATTTAAACCACATTTAGAAGCCAGAACAAACATTTAAGAAAAACTTTTTGTCACTTAAGTCTACTTTATAGTAGAGACATGAAAAATGTCAAAATATATTTCCTTTCTAATTATAATTTGTAGTAAATTAATTTTGGGACAAATTAGTACTTTTGGGTATTTTTACGATTTGTCAATGTCCGCTGGTTGTGAATAATGTATAACTAAACAGTGCGTAATAATGAAGGACATTAAAGAGCAAACATTAACTACTAAATAAAAAATTATTTTTCAACCCAATAATATATATACTTGAAACATAATTTATATTATACATTATCAAGTTCTGTGAATAAAATAAATAATTTTTCCTCACAATAATTGTTTCACAGTTTTGAAAAAGAAAAGTTAATAGAATATTCCTCTTCTTTCAATCTGACCATTGCAGGAGAACAAATATTAATAGCAGTGTTGGGAAAAGTGATTTTACTGGAATTTTCTGGTGATCAATCATAACTGAAATACAATATCAAAATTCCATTTGTAACTTTATACCATAATTTTTCAAAATGAGCAATATCATGATTTTTCTTGTTTTTGCGTTTATATTTATTTTAAGCAATTTATTAACATGTAAATCAAATACAATATACATTGGATGCTTTTAATTTAATTTTTATCCCTTTCAATTATAAGGGAATAGCTCTAAGAATATTTGAAAGAAATTGAATTTTGTATGGCGATGATTTACGCCACGTACAAGAAATAAGGCCAAATTTCATACAAATCAGTCAATTTAAACTTTTCATCCATTATTTTTAAATGTGTGTGTGACTGAAAATCTCATACCAATTTCGTAGTCCAATTCGAAATCAATCTTAGTAACCAACGTGCTTCATACACAGAGTTGACAATTTCTACACATTTTTTACAACAAAATGTCTTTGATTTTCAAATTTGAAATTTTGACAATAAAATACGATTGAAACAGGGTGCTATCTGAATTTCTAGTGTTCTTTCTTTAAATTTGAGTTGAAACAAAATTTTAATTCAAAACTATTGATTTGTGGTGTAGTATTTGTGTCATGTAAAAACATAACTAAAATTTCAGTCAAAAATTTGCAGTTTCTTCTTCATGGCGAAGCATTATTTTTTAGTTGAAAATTGTGAATAAAAAGAGCTCTAAAATCAATAATTTATCAAAAAGGAATCAATCGGGGAAATTTCTCATTGATAATATGAATGTTTTATTTCCTGTAACTTTTCAATATAAATAGAAATAAATCATTCTTTTTGATTTCACTCCTGTATTTCATCCATTAGCATCAGAGTTCTCCAAGTTTTCCCTAATGGGCTTCTTTTCTGTCAGAAATACATAAAATATTACCTGCCAATTACCTTTGGCATTTGAAATTTCCCTGTATTTAACAATACTGTTCAATTTAGAATTCAAATTTCAAACGGCGATAAAAACCACTTAAACTTTGTTGAAAATGCAACATCCAACCAAAGTTGCTAACAAATTCTACGTCACTTTTTCTGCTCCAATTACGATGTGAAATGTTTTTGCAACAAGTATACAATTATCAAGTTAATAGCACTTTTAAAAGTTAGTCAAGTATGTTTCGCCGATATTTTTTTGCTGCACTTCTGCCTCTGACATAATCTAAAATAAAGTTTGTCATTTGGATGTGGAGTTTCTCAAATTTTTATATAATGTTCCGGCTTTTTAATTAATTACAAATATTCGGTAACTGTTACGTATTTTCAGGTCGATTTATGTGGGCCAGAGAGCTACTAGCTCCAATTTTATATGCCCAGTTTCGACGAATGCCTCGAATTGTATCGAAAACCGCGTATTCAATTGTATCAAATTAATTTACCGAAATGCTTTCTAGTCTAGTAATTTCGAAATTCCAAGTGGCTGGTCCATCAAAAGCAGCAGCAGCAGTCGATTGCAAATTGGCAAATGCCGACCGGTTCTCTGATGAACACACAACAAAGAAGAGCTGAATAGAGGAAATCTGATGGGCTTTATGAGTCTCATTCGATAGATTCTATTTTGCTGGCCTTTACGTGAGTATATTTCTGCTTTTATTCTCTTTTTTTATAGCCATTACTTCCCTCCTCTGTGATTCGCAATGATTTTGCGAACAGCAGCAGCAGCACCAGCACAAAGAAGCTGAAGCAGTCAAGCACTTCAGAACTTTGACGCTGATTCACCTTGACGGAATTCGATTGGCCATGGTCGTTTTTCTTCTTCTTCTGCTCTTGCTCTCGATATAACATAGTTCTAAGAAACCCCTTAATTTTGCGCCATGACTAGCCCATATCACTGTCAAAAATTGGTGTGCTTTTCCGCCTCAAAGTCACACACAACAAAGCTATCTAACTGGGACTTTGCGAAATCACACTTCACAAAATGAAACCAAACCGCAAACTCTCTTCTCCACTGAAAAACGGGGCCGTCATTAGAGATAGACAGCAGCGATAATTAATTTAACTTTGCAAATCTTTTATCTCGATATTAATTAACTCTACAATTGTAGGCATTATGTTTAGAAAATGGAACAAACTTAGAGTTTTGTTTACTTCCATTGTTTTAGATGAAGATAAACTACTGATTAAATTGTTTCATTCTTTCATTTGACTGTTTTATTAGTTTGCCAATTAGCAAGTGTCACGGTTTAGTTTTGAACACAAAATATCAGTGCCTTCTAAAATTTACAAATTATATTAACAATTTTAAAATAGTTATTTGTGCTACAAGGATGTAAAGTGGACAGTTTTTGACCAAATGAAACGAGTGTGAAACATTCGAGCCGAAGGCGAGTGTTTCATCGACTCCGAGTTAAAAAACAGGACTTTACACCCGAGCAGGACATAACGTTTATTGCACTCCACTCAAGAGCAATGAAATTTTTACAATTTCACATTAAATTTCATTATTCACAAGGAAAATTTAAAAAATTTGACATGTTTCACAAATGTTTCAAGTGAAATCTGAAATTGTAAAGATACCGTTAACGGTTGGAGTTCAAACTAACAGAGTTTGTTTCCTTTAAACTACTTGATCATAAGGCAAATGACTATTTTATTGTGGCATGGAACATTTGTTTGCTTTAATTTATTGTGTACTAAATTTCAATTTAAATCAATATAAGGCTATTACTATAATTTACCTACATTAAATATGAAAAAATTTGTGGTTATTTAATGGCTTGAAATATTTCTCATATTATATACATTTTTTCACGGACAAATTTATTGACACCTTTTGACATTGACTTTGGAATGAATTATCAACCACGTGAAGGTAGATTTTTAAAGTCATTATTTTAAAAACACGTAAGGTGTGGAAGGAGATAATTACACTAATTACAACGCTTTTATTGCACATGTTATATAACGGTAGTTTTAATTACTTTTAACTTTAAACAAGCGAAGAATTCACGTTCTATTAAATATCCTTCAGATTTATAACAACTCTTGTTTAATTACAAGATTCTTACATTACTTGTTATTAATCATGCTTAAAGATAAACACATTCAGCATTTTATTGGTTTTTCACTAAAACTTGATATTTTTGTTGTTATTTTATTATTTTCATCAAAATTTAAATATGATTATTTGAAACTTGTAGTATTTTTTTATATTAAACTATAAAATAAAACGACAAACTAACATGTTAATTTGTTACAGATAATTAGTTATTTCTTAATACCACGATATGGAATTATTTATTATTGAATTCATGTTAAATTAAAATGATTAACTACATAATTATCAATAATTAATTAAAATTGTATTCATCTTTTAATTGAAACTGGTGCCTAAACGTTTAATTTTCTGAAGACGTGGACTGAATCGGAATGGTAACAGCGGAAGTGTCTGTTCTTATTATTAAGAAGAGATGACGAGGTGAATTGCTTGAGATTCTGGTCAGTGGATTTAATTACCTTTTTCCCATCGCGAAACTTTACCGTTCCCTCGATAATCGAGCTAATATCCACCATGTTTCCTGTTGTTTTAGAGGATATTCCTTATTTTTGCTTCTTGTTGTAAATTCTCACTCAACACCAAATTGGCGAGTCACTATCAAATTGCATTTCTTTTGCCATGATTATTACTTTCAATTAGAACTGAGAACTGGGTGTAGATTTAGCACTTGGGTATTCGGATGAAATGATCTGATAGGGCCAGATAATTTTACAGAATAATTTGGCACAGATATATTTTTGTAAACTTGGCAAATTTCACATTTCTTTTAATTTAGAATAAGATATTTAATTATTAATTCACATTGTTTATTTTTCACAAAACAATTTAGATATCAATTAAGATTCGTTATTAGAAAACACATGATTTTAGAATGGATTTTTAATTATTTCAATGATCAATCACTTTTTTAATTGCTACAAATTTGCAATTATTTCGCACAATATCCTACAACTTATCGATGGCCGGGAAACACTTGACTAAAATCGAAGAAGAAGTAATCCAACAATGAAATACATACAAAACACTTAATCCAAAAATTGGTAGAATTTAATTAATGCACTTAATCCAGGTAGGTAAAAATGACACAGATTCACAATTAATTAATTTCTTGTAATTGCTTTGGACACAGAACTGATAAAGGCATTCCGAACCATGACGTGAAAGACTACGAAAAAATTACGAAAAATGCGGAGCGCGGCACATCTTTTCCATTCAACATTTTCCTACAATAAATAATAATAATATTCACAATTTCATTTTCTTTTGAAGAGGGTTCGTGAGTTTTGCGCATGTCAGTTGGTGCGACCGGTTATTTCAAAATTTCGAATTTGAGTATGTTTTCTCCCTTCTTCGCATCATTCTGTCTCAATTATTTTCGTTTGAAATATGCCACAAATTAGTTTTTCAAAAAATAAAAAATTAATTTTAATTTTTCTTTTTGATTGATAAATAAATAAAAAGAATCTAAATTTTATCCGAATCATGTACAATTTCAAATAACATATTTATATCCATTTCAGACAAATTTCAAAATTTATTCTTTGATAAGTTTTTATTAATAAAGATTTTAAATTTAAGTAGATTGGAGAACTTATGTCTTTTTCGTAGATATTTTAATTTTATTATGAAACTGAGAAATATCCATTTGCTATACGTTATTTAATAATAATTTATTAATTCTGTCCTTGACCTATAAAATAATGTATATTATTAATTACATCTTGTGTTTATAAAAATTTCATTTATTAAATTTTTTAAATATGATCTGACCTTTAAAATTGTTAATATTAAATTAATTTTTCAACTTACGAAGGTTAAAAATAATAAAGTGCTCGTTAAGAAATAAATTATCAATTAATAATTAAATTAAACGAAATTTCTGAAATTATACTTCTAGATAAAAATATTTGTTGAATATAAGACTATAAGTGATAATAAAATCACAAACACTGTTTGTCTCATAGAATTTTTTTTCTCAATCAAAGAAACAATTATGATTTCAACCGGCATTTCTCTTAAAAATCATCCATCACTGGCCTAGTGACATATAGTCTTATAATAGCAATGATGGAGATCAGGTATCCTGGTAAAAATCAAACGGAACTTTGACCTATTCTTCATTTAAACATTATCACTAAAATTCAATAAAATTAAAAATCTAATTTCTAGACAATAACGTCAATAGGTTACCCAAAGATAAATTGTTGGATATTTGTATTGATTCTCTTGATTATTATCTTTTTTATAATGTTGCCCGTCAGTCATTCACTTAATATAATACAGATAGTTCTAGATAGAATAGATAGATTCGAACCTCCTAGGGACCCTCAAAATACTTCGAATTATCGAGAATTTGAATTGCTGCTGCTTAGACTGCTCAGTAACTTTTTAAGAGAAACAGCAGCTGAAATGCTGCACCAACAAAATTTGCAACTTCGAATTTTCGAGTGTTAGACGCCGATGAGTTCGAATTACTGTGTGAGGTTTGGTAAATAGCAGAGCTTTATTTATTCGAATTACCGCGAGCACGAAATTGTATGGATTTAGTTCGAAATATCAAGAGATTTGTAGGGAACTCTGGGGAGGTTCAAATTACTGAGATGTTCCAATTATCGATGGTTTGATTTATCGAGAGCCGACTGTAAAATGCTTTTACATTATTTAGTATTTTATTATAATCTAGAAGAAAAAATAATTAATTAGAAGTACCTATTAAAAAAAAAATTGTGTACACAAGTGAGTTAAAATTTAAAAAATATAAATTGTACAAGATTATTTTTATTTAATATATAATGTAAATTGAGTTACAATTTCTAGTCCAAACTTAAAGAGAAACAATCCTTTTGTACCTAATGTTAAAGATCGATTTAATTATTTCGCCTGGGAGTTGATATAAAAACCATAACGCTCATTATAGAGAGATCGTCATTATCCGTAGTTTCCCATTAATTAACCCCTGAATTTTCCACTCGACCTACTCTGGACAATGTGGGCGACGACGACGATGTTCATTTGTCAATTAATTCTAGGATCGTCGGTCGTCGACGGCGTCAGAGTCGTTGAAATATTTTTTACGCTAATTACCCTCTATATTTTCGATTTCTCCTGCATCCACCCCATTTTTTGCCCTCTTTCACCAATTCTCTCTCTCTATGTTCGAATCAATTAATTTCCACGATTGTTCAAAATTCACCCTCAAAACCGGTAAAGGGGTTAGGGTGCATTGAGGAGCACAATTTGTGGATGGATGGATGAAATGAAACGATTGGATCGATTATCGCGATTCTGGTTTGACACTAATTGAATTGTTTGGCTTTTAGTTTTAATCGGCAAAATAACAGATGTGATGTTTAAGCCTTGTCCGACAGATGGACAGGCCATGGCAGGGTTTTGGTTTAATAAAGCATCATGTGTTTTATCGCCCAGCTAATTGGAGCCACTGAAAATTCCATCCCAATTAATCTACCCTGTCGTAAATCTCTCTCTTTTTCCCCGAACAAAACACTAAAGCTCAAATAGAATTATAGGTCGTTCTAATTAGTTTTTTACTTGTTCTTTGTATTTGTCCAGAAGGTACGTGTTAAGAATCTATTAGTTTTTAAACAATTTTTATTGTTTGGGGTTTGCAAATTGACGAAACTCTTTTTGTTGTCTTTGATTGTTAGACCATCGGTATTTTCCATGTCATATCAAATTCAATATTGGGTAGTTTTGATTGACCACAACTGCTGGACTGAATTTCAAACCTGTTTTTTTTGTGGTTCATATAAGGTTTGTTATTCGTAGTTTAAACCATTGATTTAAAAGAAGAATTCCATTAAACGTTTTTACTAACAACATTCTGTGATTAATATTTGTTTAAAATAAATTTAGCAAAATATAACAATCCGGCCTCAACTGTCGAACAACTAGCATCATCAATGTTTTTCGTTCGACCACACAGGTTTATAAAGCTTGAAAAAAAGCAGCCATCAACAGAAATCAATGGAGGGACACCGGCCCATAAACCTATACTGATACTGGATGGAGTACATAGAATCGAATAGATAAACCGGATGATGTTTCTAATACTAATAATTTGCTGGCGTTCATTGAATGTATTCAGATGAAAGTTGTGAAAGTGATGGTCGTCTTCGAACTATGTGTGCTCTGTTTCGGTGGCAAAAACCTGTTCATAAATACGTTCTGTATAAAATCATTTGTTTACATAACATACACACAACATAACAAATCATGATTCGTAAAAACATGATATCCTTACCCGCCTTATAACCGATGTGGTAACGCATCTGGCGGGGCCATGGGTTCGATCCCTAGGCGGGTAGAATTGACTGGGTCTTTTAACAACTAGTCTAGGGCTAATAATACACTGAAAACAAATAGTCAAAAAAAGTCTAACCCGTTGGTTGAGGTTTAGACTTCCTATAACTTGAAAGGGAAGTTTATTTATATTTTCTTAAAAGCATGATATCAAATTGCCAATTGTGAAAGATTGGCAAATGAATAGATAGGGCATTTGCTAACTTCGAATACGTAAAACTAATTGGTTGGACCCAGATCGGTGACGGTTGTTAAGTCGTAGAAGAATAATAATAATAATAGAAACTAAGCTTTTTTTAAGCAAGGTCAAGGCCTATAAGAATATAATTATAAAACAACTTGTTCCTTTTTCAGAATCTCTTAAAATGAATTAATACTAAAACATTTTTGACCAACCTTTTTTAATTAAAATAAAAGATCGAGAACTTATTCTAGTCCCCAATAAAACGACTGGTAATTGTCCTAATTGGGTAAATTTTACCGTTTTGCTGCCCCATTCTGAGCTGTCGACAATGCTGACCAGTTGCTCTTGTTCCCATATCCATAGTCATATTGGACACGTCCGAATCACCTCAAACGAAAGCTTAATTCAAATTAATTTAAATTCATTGTCTGGCTCTGAATTGGACGGGACAGAAGACTCGCACAGGATGTCCACCCACGCCCATTCCAAGGGACAATTAATTTTCAGCAATTGTCGGCAGAATCAGAAGGACAGAACGTCCTGAACTTTTCACTTCCGGCGACGACGTGCGATGAATTTTTCACCGCCCGGGCAAAACTCGAGACAATTCCATCCATTTTCCAGGCTCCGCACAAGTCACTCTCAAATTGCCTTTGTTAAAAACTAGCTGAATCGCCGGCAATTTTCACACAAATTGTCGCCAATTTGAACACCATTTTAATTGTACAATAGCTGTTAATTTCACAGAAAACTACGCTACTTTGGCTGTCAAAAGAAAATCTCAGAAAAGAATCCCATTTAATTGGGACAATTGACAATTCCCCAGCGACCACCAGTTCCCAGGAAAGAGGTTTTTCCGTTGTCCTTTTCTGTTTCGCAGAAATGAGAAACAAATTCATTTTGAATATTTAAGAAGTATTAATAATATAATATATTTAAAATTTTAATTTGAATTTCAAAATTTTAATATTTTACCTTATTCTTAATTAAAGAAACGTCTTTAAAGTATATTATTTGATTTACTTAATAATTAATTTACTTATTCAGCTTAAAAGTTATATATTCAAAAATTTTAAATGTTTTAAGAAAGGGATGATCTCTGATTTAAAACTGATATGTCAATAGAATTTATACCAAAGTTTACAAACCATTATACGAGCTTAAAACTACATCAATGTTATCTTTAATATTCTAAGATTTTAATTTAAGTTTAATATAATATTGTTTTAAACCTTTTAGAGAATTGCCTAATTACAAGCGTGGTTTCTAATGATCAAATTAATTTGCAAATGCTAAAACACCCCATGAGGAATAATTGTTGTGTCAATTGTACGACCAAATCAAACGGGATTAATTAAATTGGATTTCTAATCCGATTAGTTTTTTTTTTATAAATAAAAATATTTGATAATATTGAATACAAATAATGGATTAGACTATGTAATGGCCATTTTTATTTAGGGGGTGTTTTAGATCAAAAATAAATTGTTTATATTTAATATATCGGGATTTATGTAATCTGTTAAATTCAGTAAACAGTTTATGTGAACCGTGGGTGTTTTTTATGTAATTTTTATTTTACGAATAATATACAATATAATACAACTATTTTTTGCAATTCAAACACTTAATGTTTTCTAAACTACAATTGAAAATTTGAAAAAAAACACACAATTCTTAATTCATTGAAACTTTTTTTCAAAATTGATCTTGAAATTGGTGTCAAACCCACGGTAAAATGACCCTTTATGTTATTACGAGTATATCACCCTATTCAAAGCGACATTGTTTGAGGCTAAACTGTATGATTTTGAAATAATTACTTGCGTACCTATATACTTTCAAATTTGTATTCAATTCAGACTATTTTACATGTCTCCAAATAATAGTTATTTCTACAACTAGGTCGATAAGATAAGGCATTATTAAAGAACATTTAAAAAAGGGCCATGTGTTTAATAATGCTTATCGATCGTGTATGTTTTACAAAATTTTATGCATTTTACCACAAAACCTAAAACCGAACCTTCGTTTTCTTAAAATCACATTTAAAATTGTGTTGCCTCCCTCACCTTGTTTTTTCTTTCTTTTTCTGATTCCACTAGAAGAATGAAAAAGCTATATCTTGTTACTCGTACTTGCACATAGAAAATAACACCTTAATCTTTCAATTATTCATTATATCTAAATCCGAACAATCAGCTATGTTGTACTAAAAAGAGAAATCTGATATGTGTATCTTCATTAAAACGCTATATCTAAATTGAAATAATCGATTATGTTGTGGAATCACCCAAAAATCCAGTTAAACTACACACAACGAGACTGACTTCCAGATAAAATTGTTGGATTTCTTTCACGGAAGTCGAGCTTTAATAATAAAAAAATCACTTGTGCTAAAATAACGTCTTTGACAGAACAAATTTTAGTACATATCATAATATCAATTTTATACAACAATACATAAATGATATTTAGTAATGAAACATATATAGTAGAGTCGAGTAAAAGTAGAGTTTTGCTTTGTCTTGAACAGCTTCCATTTTTACGTTTTTTTTAATTTGTAGTTGTATTCGAAGAGTCGAATTTGTTTTTTGAAACAAAATATTGGAGGAGGAAATGTTTGTTTAAAATTTGGGATAGGAAAATTTATTTTTAATTAATTTTAGTGTTATAACATATTATTCCAGTTTAACATGTTACACCCTGTATTAAAACACAAACAAAAACGCTTTGGTTTTAATTTGGTAAACATTTCTTGAAAGTGATTAAATATATCATAAAGTTTGATGTCTATAAAATATAAAATGTATGGAATTCAAACATTTCCTCGTAATATATCTACAAAATTGAATGGCGAATTTTATAATCATATTATGAATATTAACAGCGTGGATGAAGAAGAAATATTGCTTAAGTTTTAACGAATAAAAAACAAAACTTTGTATGAATTCCTATAACTGGGGGTAAGCTTAAGTAGTAGTTTAAGGTTTCCAGCATCACAATAAAATTATTATTGAACGATATATTATACAGGCATTTTCTTGGCAAATTTTATTGCATAGGGGTTGTATCAGTCAAGTCATGGTTTTGTATGAAATTGCCCCGAATTTGAAGTTCAATGCTGTAGTGAGCATTACCATGAGGGTTTTCTCATCAGAAAAGGGGTCGAGGATATTCCAATAACAACTTTATTACGGCCATGGATGGTGTTTGCGAATTGTGTTTTCTTTGTGAAAAGCGGAGAAAGGGAAGGGATCTGAATTTAAATTTAATTGGTCTTTTAATCGTAGTGGAAAGCGGAAAAAGCCTAGGAAAATGATGATTTTATTGCCTCAACAATGTCCACGACTGGTGTACTAAACTTTATCTTCATTGACCTTTCCTAAGTTTAACAAAAAGGCCTCTTTAACTTTGCAAATAAAATGCTTCATTAGGGACAACAAAATATTGGAATCTATTCAATAAAAAACGCTTTTCCAATTTAGTTGTATTCGAAATTATGGTAATACATTTTTATAACTTTACCCGGGCGAGGAAGTAAACTTTGGTCCGCCTTTGAACTTTTTCACATCATCGCCACCTCCACCTTAAAAGCTTCTGAAAGGATTTTCCTCCTCCCTGAGCACAACAATTCACCACCATTATTATTTCTGCGCTTTTATTTCTCCTTCTTATTCTATATTTTTTTTTATGAATATCTCATCTCCTATTTGTGCGCCCTTTTTATTTCTTTCGGGTTAAAACACTTTGTAATCCTCACCGACAACACCCTGGTGCATTTGTAGCATAGATTTGTCCGCAAAATGGTTGGTTTCCAACTTGCTCAGCAATTAAAGTCGTTCCGAGCTCCCCTTTGGCTTTGATATCTTTAGCCATAATTCTTATCACCGTTTTTCCGTTTCCTCAAAATGAGTTTCTGTCATTTGCACCTAACGCTTTCCACAATTTCTTTCTTTCTTTTCGCTGCTTTTTTCTTCTTTTCAATATTACTGTCCCTGACTGATGGATAGATTCAATGAGATGAGAGCGTGTTTTTGTGGTTCTATTTAAATCAATGGAAATTTGTGTCAGAACCAAAATTATTCTTCCAAAAATTATTAAATTGAAAAATCTGTAACAAAAAAATTGGGTTTTGTGCTAAATAACAGTTTATTAATTAATGTTTATTTATCTAACAAGGTCGTAAAATTAGGCATTATCGAACCTGTTAAAAATAGTATTATTTATATGTTTTAATAAATTTCTGCTAAAATCATATTATTCAATTATTAATTGAATTTCGAAAAAAAGTTTCCTTTTTAACGTATAAAATATAAATATTTGTTTTAAGGTCAGAAATATAATTGTCAAACCAATGAAAGAAAGAGTGATTTTACAAACATCAGTCTATATGATTTACATAAAAAATAGGCTCATTGTACACTTTATCATATTTAAGACATTTGTAATATTAAAAAGAATATCTGGACTAATTTCAATTTGTCTAATAAATAAATGAAAATAAATTTTCGCTTTAACGTTCCTGGGCCCTGTTTCTGTAAGCTCACCACAATTTTCCTCATGGGTAGGGTTATTAGCGATAGCGAAAGGTGATTTTTTTTTCAAATAATAACCTAAACAATAACCAAGGAAAACATTTTAAGAAACATTTTGAGGAATATTTTAAGTAAAATGTTCAAAAGTGAATGATCTTGTGAAAATTGTGTTCCTCTGAAGAAAATCACTAAAATTGTGGAAATTTTTAGAATTGAAAAAAGTTCAATTTTTTTGGTAATTTATAGATAAAATAAAGGTTTTTTTATTACATAAATTGAAAATATAAGTGCTTTAATCATGATGATGTCTTATTTTGGTGTAAGAAATATATTTCAGGTTTAAAAATGAATTTTTAAATTTTATTTACCGGCACCGCTTCTCATATTCAATTAATCACTTAGTTTTTCCCAGTGAAAATTATCAGAATGTGTTCTATAATGTCTAAACTATATCCATTCTTTGTTTGTATTACCAAAAGTAAAATAATAAAGCCTAAAAATAAAGATCTTTGAAATAATCTGAAATAGGAATTTGTTCTCTTCATCTAAATGAAAGAACAAAATTACCGTTATAAAGTTGTTGACCAAAGCTGAGGAGCTTACGGAAACAGGCCCACGTATACAACATGGGGACACTCAACCAAAGGGTTAAGAATTTTCATATTTTTTTTTAATTTCTAGTTTTAAAAGAAAAAAGAAAGAATTGCGCGTATATAATATTATAGATCGAATATAAAAACATTTAAAACTATGAAATATACACGTGATCATTTTTGATGAATTCAGGCTATACTAACTAGAACGAAAGCAAGATTTTTAAAATTTTCTTAATGCACCTAGTTTCTTGACATGGACTGTAAATATACATATTAACATGAATGGTAATGTAATATTTCTTTTTTTTCTGTGTGAATGTTTTTATTTTGTTAAACAAGAACTAGCATAAATTCCACATTTCCCATTTTATATTTCCTGAACAGAGAAAAAGGAAGTAAAAAAAGAGAGCGGTGGAATAAAAACAAAAACAAATAGCCAAAGAGACGGAATTGTCTGGGCTGACAAATTGTCGGTAAATAAATTCCGATACATCTCCTCTCTAGTTTAGGGCCACCTTTTGTTCGCAATTTCGCTTCATTTATTTCGCCTCCTTTTGCTTTCTAACAAATGCCTCCGACATAAATAAATTAACCGTGAATTTATTAGTCATATGTAAAATTCGAGATAACAAATTGATGATAAATAAAAAGGCAAACATTAGCTTAGGTTTTTCCGTCGTCTCCTGTGTGTGCCATGCTCTCGTCTCTCTGTGTTTGGTTGAATTTTGGTACCCAGTTCTCCGTTCCATTAGGTACCACATAGAGTTGACTTTGTTGTGCTTTTGTCCAATTTTACCTATTCAGAAAAATTCATGATGCGAAAACTGGTGTGCTGACAAAACCCCATCCATCCCTCCCCCCTCTCTCACCCTCATTTGGACGACCATCCTGAATTGTGGTTAGTTAAATCTTATGCCATATGTTATTAGGATTGTCCTTGCGGTGGACGAGACTCCTCCAACCAATCCTAAATTGAATTTGAAAGGTACTACAATGGAAAAGTTATAATTAATTGACCAGTGGTCTCCACATTTGTTTGAATTATGAGTGGAGTAGAACGAGAGCAAAGAATTAGAACTTTTGTCTTTTTGTGCCTTGCATTGACCAAGTTTCAAACTCCCACTTGTTTGTTTTAAAAAATGTTTAATATTGAAACTTTTAACATAGTTTTGTTGGACATTCGAAATTAAGTTTTGAAACATTGTTGGAGAAAATGAACAATTTGTGTCAATACTTTAGTTGAGAGTTTCAATGAATTTCTAAAGTAGTTTTTCTTTTATTAATTGCGACACAATCGAACAATTTTATGTACATATTTTACTTTAACTCAAAAGATTTATTATTTAAATTCTCATTTTATTATGTGAAAAAACACTGTTTAAAAGGATTTTCTAACTAAATTAGTTACATATTTAAGAACATTGTATTCTCATTTTCCTCTCTTGTAATTAATTCTTACAATTAAAACGAAAGGTTCCAATAGAAAATTAAGTAGAAAATCTATGGCAAATAAAACTTTTGACCACTGTGAAACAATTAATTAACTATTTAACGTAAGATGATAACTTAATTTTAAACTTTAGCTCAAAACCAAAGGTTTAAAAAGAACACTTTTTCTAAAAAAATAATTTCTATATCCGAATCCAATTAATTTTAATTTGAAAAAACTAAGTTCTATTACCATATCTTGAACCATGCCATGATGTTGATATTCAACAAAGGATAACGTTAAAAAATAATTAAAAATTGCTTTTAAAAATAAATACCTCTGGTTACTATCAATTTAATTTAGAGATCAGCAGCAAAGTTTTCGTTACCTACATACACTACTAGGGGTTTTCCCTTAGGACTAGCTGTATCATTTTAATTTCAGAATTATGTACCAAAGTATCCTTCATAACTCTGAATAATTTAATTGATTTTATTTGGAAATGGGATTCCTATAAGGAAACAATATTATTGAGGATAATTGATATGTTTTCAATGTGCTTCCATTTAGTATTTGCTGCCTGGAGACCAATAAAAGTTAACGTTTCCTATTAAATATTGTTACCGCGTGTTATAATACTAATTACAAAACCGGTAAAAATGAATAAAACCTATTACAAACAAGCAATTTGTATACTCAATTCCATAGTAAGTGTCAAACCGTAGAGACTGGTCCTAGATTTCTTCATTTTACCCAAATAACTAGTCACTTTTTCGCATTAGTGGATTTTGAATTTTTATTTCACCATTAAAAAAGGAAAGTCATAATCTATGAATAAATTTGTATCTGTTCTAAATCAGACCATATAAAATTTCTCGCTGTGGTATTTTAATTTCATTTCCAGGAAATAATTTCAATGGTTTTGATTAAATTTCGACAAATAAATAAGGAACTGATTTAACTTACGTATACTTTAATTAAAAATTTCTAATAAATTATTATAATAAATATTAATAAACTTTATAATAATCCCAGTTAATCAATAAACAAAGGAAATCAAGAATATCAAGAATCGAAGCAGAGATACTCATTTTACAGGTAAAGTGCCGCTTGGAACACATCCAAATTGCAATGTAACAAAATCCCAATTCCAATGAAAAAAGGTGTAGTAAAATATAATATTAGTCGATATCACTGTATAAAAACTTAATTAATTGTAAAATTTGATTAAACATTAACTTATGAACTGCTCTTTCATGCCAAAATATTGATAATACGATTATTCAAAGTTCTTATTAAGTTATGAAAGTTTCCTTGTTCTAATAATCACATTTAACTAAACCCTAGGGAGACAAAACAGGGAGTGGGCAGTTTTGGGTTACTTTATCATTATTTAGTGGTATTTGCCCAAAACACTTTGATGTTGTGTGAGTTCCAACACCTACTAAACTAAGTAGAAATAACAAACCCCATTCCATCCCTATCCTATCCCCATTCCATCCCTTAATGACACTTGTGCTGTAATTGCATCTCATTTGGTAGTGTTATTTGTTTTTGGTGGGCCGTAATTTGTTTTTAACCGAATCTAATTTTGCATTTCTATTTACATTCTAATTTACCTGCGATGGACACACGTTCAAACAAATTAATCCTAAATTATGCCACCTTTGTAAATATAAACACACACGAGGAGGACATTGCCGAAATTTTCATCAATTTTGGATTGCCAAAAATTAAACTGAAACGAGGCCTACTTCATAGAACGATCACACGAGAGAGGAGTATGCAAATTTATTTAGACACTCAAGCTCAATGCCCAATTTCCATAATTGTGTTTGTTTTTCATTCAATGTGACTTTGTGCTCGGTAAAAGATATATGGTACAAACTCATATGTGGGATGTATAAAGAGTTTAATTTAAAAGAGTTACATTTGTTGAAATGCTTCAAACAGAATTTTTCTCATCAAAACATTTAATGATTAATGAATGATATAGAAGCTCTAGCAGTTATTTGTACTCGAACAACTAAGTTGATAAGTAATGCATTATTAAACACTAGGGTTCCTTAAAATAACGAAAAATAGAGTAGTGAGTGTTTTAAAGAAAGCCCTTTATTGTGTTTAATGATGCTTATCAACCATGTTTTATTCAACATTTTATGCAGTTTTTAATAAAATTACGGCAAAAATAGGATTTTTGTTAAATTCAAATTTAGTTTTTTATCTCATAGTTCATATTTCGTTTCATCATTGCGTGGGATGATAGAGAAAAACATATCTTGTTATCTCCTATGTGTACATAGGAAATGTTATCTCTCTCTCCAGTTTAAATAGTTCACATAATCATCTGTTTCAAAGATAAATCCGATAAAAAAAATCCCTTTCAATTCCTGTAAGGAACATGGGTGGTCTAAACCTCAACCAACGGTTTTTCGACATTTCGTTGACTATTTAGTTTTCAGTATATTATTAGTCAATTAATAGCACCTAGACCAGTTGAAAAAGGGCCTAGTCAATCCTACCCGCCCAGGGATCGGAACCATTGCCTCCGAAGTGGTAGCCGGATGCGTTACCACATCGGCTTCGAGGCGTGTCCGATAAATGTATTTCATTAAATATTTCCATTTAATACGGTTTAACCGTAAAAGCAGTC
The DNA here is from genome assembly GCA_001014945.1 of Clogmia albipunctata. Lineage (NCBI taxonomy): Eukaryota > Metazoa > Arthropoda > Insecta > Diptera > Psychodidae > Clogmia > Clogmia albipunctata. Next base: position 4,599 of record JXOV01017007.1, on the reverse strand, counting down.
AAATCCGTTAATACAGTTGAACCATACAAAATGAAATTGAATTTTCCCAATTTTATGAAAATCTTTTAAAGAAGATACGCTTTGAAAACAAATCATTGTTTGAAATAAATCGTTATCTTTTTTAAAAGAAACTTTCATTTATCATCTTTTAAGTTAAAGTTTGAAACTAATTAACAATCATTTACGAAACACAGACAAATCTAGCTATAAAAATGTCCTATGTTCGGTCCTTTGTTGGGACGAAAAAGGATCGAAATAAATAAATCTGTTGTGTATTTTATTGTTTGAAAGAATTACACTTCACGATGTTGAACTGATTTAATAACGAAAACTGTAAAACCGGAAGATTGCAAACTAGGAAAGCTGACCTCAACCATATATTGCAACCATTGCAAAAGAAAAGGTGAACAATTCAAATATCAACGAAGAAACTCTTTTTTTCAAACAACCGGCTCAACAAATAAATTTAAAAATTTATATATTCAGCTGCGCAAAGCTAATCTCTGCCATCTCGTGTTATTTTTCAAAACTATTAATAATGTTGGAAAAGACATCTTACGGATTTTGGTAAAAGCTAAGCTTGAAGTTTTCAATTCTAGATGGCGGTGCCATCAAATCTGAAAAGTGCGCCAAATTTGAATTCTAAAAATTCAAAAATTGGCGCGTCAATTCAAGTTTCTTCTTTTTTTTCCAATTTGTGAAAAATTTAACTGTTGGAAAAATTTTCTTTTCGACAAATTGACCCATTTACAAATAAAAAATCATTTCCTCACTTCTTTCAAACAAAATTTTATGCGCCAATTGACATCAAATTCATATAAATTTCAAATACAACTCTAGAAACTCTGAAAACGGAAAAATTGCCCACGATTTTTGAAAAAATAACAAAATATAACTCATTAAATACGGAAATAAAATATAGAGATAATATAAAAAGAATCTATTCTATTGTCTGTAAATTTTTATCATTTTTCACAAATCACTAACAAAAATCATGCCAGTCTCTATAACATGACATAATTTCTTAAAAATCGGTAATACTAACCGGATGGTCATTATTAGTTTAGTCATATTAAATTCTACTGTCTTATATAAATTAGGCAAGAATTGACGTTTTTGGGGTTTTCAAATTTCTTCAAAGTGCCAGGAGCGTGTTTCTATTTAACCCATTGAATACATACACTTATATTTTTATAAATTTAATATTGTTAAAGAAAAAACAACAAATTCTAACTAAGTTCAAACAATGTTTACTTTAATCAGTCAAATGCGTTTTAATTAAATTGTTGTTATTTCCCCTAATCAGAGGAAATGACGTTGAATTATTGATAATTGACGGAGGTTTGATTAGGATATTAGACTGCAAACAATGGAGAAGGAGGGAAGGGGATTGAGAGACACCCAGGAGAATTCTGGTTACGATTCGGTTTCGTTTGTTCGAATTTGGGTTAAATTCAGGTCTTTCTGATTAAACTACGGGCTGCAATTGAGGAGTTGGTGGACAGGGAATTGGATTGTGATTGATGATAATAACCTGAAAATTATAATGTTTGTTTCGGAAATTAATTTTGAAAACGAAATGTATAATTTTATATTCAATCAGCTGATTTGAAATCTTTTTATTAGGTTTATTTATAACGCAATATAATAAATTGTGTACTCGTATCCACAAAAACATAAAAATTTATACAAATATAATAGTAATTTTGAGGAGTTGATTGGGACAAATTATGGCAGGAATGAAAGCGAGAATTTTTTACTTTAGGACAGTATTATCATAGAATCATTTATAAAAAAAACTCAAGTACTTTGAATAATTCTTTGAAGCAATAATGCAATATCCTTACTATTAGTATTTAAGTGTGACCTCTATGAAAGTGTCATGTAATTGATGTATTTATGTAGTATTGACCATTATGGAATTCCAATAAAGATTAGTTGATTACTAACAGTGAACAGTTGTTTAAATGGCAGGTCTAATTCAGTACTATAATTAATTTACATCAATAGCATTCGGCAACGATCGGATCTTATTATATTTCTTATTTATTGAGTAAGAACATGACAGATCATACTTCGTCTGTCCAAAAAAGAAGCGAAGATATCAATCCTCTCTCCTTTCTTACATCACTTAATTGTAGAAATGAAAAGATATAGTTGTGTTATAGAGAAGTAAGATCTTAAAATTGGAAAAAAACCAAACCATGTTTTTTTAAAATTCATATTGCGGAGAAATAGTAAAATCTGATTGTATTGTATAATTGGCGCAGTTGGATCTCAATTATTTAATTTAATTTATTTTTAATTTCTTCCAATCAATTGATTTGAAAAAGATAACGATTAAACTTTTACATAAAAAATAAAATTAAAATAGTCTTGACAACAAGTTTGAAATTTTAAACATTAATATATTTTTTAAAAAAAAATTATATGCGTATAATCAACAAAGTTTAAGGTTAAATGTTTGAATATTATCTAGTGATAATATCATAATTATTCTATATTAGTTAAAATTATAATTACCTAAAATATCCAACTTAAATATTACTATAAACTTTCTCCTGACAATTTGACATTTTAAGTAATTAACATAAACCAGGTGCTTAAGAATAATTTGTTTTACTGAATTTCACATAATTATAAAATGAAAATAAAACCCAAAATTCTATTTTTCCTTAAAACATGGCACTTTAACCTAGGGCATTATTGAGCTACGAGTAAACCTATCAAATCATAGACGAGCGCTTCCATAACGTGCCGACAATTGACGCAATAACTTTTCACTTTGACTGTTAGGCATCATAAGCCGAAATCCCGGATAATATGTAATAAGGGGGTGGTTGTTGAATTTCGGTGAAATTATGTGTGCTTGGCAAATGAAAATTAAACAACAACAGATGAAAATAATAACAAGCGTTATTATTTATTTATTACCATAACGCGAAAGGCCTAGAGGAGAATATTCAGAGAGAGGTGGAGGAAAGGTTTTTGGTAAAATCCCGGCCTAGAGGGTGAGGGATTAGGAAATGATTAGTGCGACGATTTTTGGGATTGCAGATAAACAGCTCACGAGGTTTGGTTCTCTGTGCCCAGATCAAAGCAAATTAAATTACTGCACAATCGATAACGATTTAATTCGCAATTTAAATTCACAAGTTAATTAATTGTTTTTGCGTAGAGATAAATAAATGGACGGGTTTTTTTGTGTGATTTGCTGGGTGGACGGACAAGGGTTGAAGCACATTTGAGGGACAAATTTGCGGCATTAATGGTATCGCAAATTAATTTAAACAATTCCTTATCGGCCGAGACCAACAAAATAATTGTGTTTTTCTATTTTCCTTCCCTCTAATGACTTTCAATTAGCCAGGCCCAACAAAGGGTGGAATCTGTTCCCTTGTAAAATCAAAAGATAGTGATCTTCTTCAGAGAGTTATTCCACTGGGAATTAATAACAATTGATTTAGAATGGCTGGTTTAGTTGAAATCAAGCAGAAACTCTTAGAGATGAGTGCTTTAAGAAATGGAATACTAAATAAAAGAAATCTTTGTTGTTTCAATTGTTGTTTGAAGAATTGAATTTGAATTTTATTGACAAAAAGTGAAATGATAAAGATAATTTAAAAAATCATTAATTTTTTATATTAAATTTATGATAATTTTACAAGTTCTATCTCCAATGATAGTATTTGCGGCGACTTATATTTGATATTTAAATTACTTCCATCTATCGTTGATGGAAATAATCTAAGTTTCAAAGAATGATTAAGAGTCTTACATTTTGGAATCGCCCTAATTGTGCGCTCTTTAAATTGTAATTCTTTAGTATCTTCTTAGCCGCAAATAAATTAATATCAAACTGTCCGTACGCGTTTAATTTACGCGCACACGCACAGAACTTTTGACTCTATTGATTTAACCCCTTGTCAAATCGATGTGATTAAGAAAATCGGTGACTGAAAAGGGTCATAATATCCGGTAATTCCTCAACGTAAGTACGAGTATAACGACACACATTCTTGTTTAATTTGTATCGATAACTCCACGAGATGTCCGCCTCTATGGTTTCATTCACATTTCTCAGCGCAAAAAAAGTTTTCTATTTGTGTAGTACAGTGGATGCCGCTTATTAGGACCACTCTGGGACCGGCATAATTTGGCCCTATTAACCGATTGGTCCTTTTAAGCGATTGGTCAATAAAAGCTAGGATTTGATATGTAGGTAAAGATTTTAAAATATATACGAGTATGTATATACGTATATACATACATTCATATGTGCATGGAAAAGTGTATTTGTTAAATAATAACTGTTCAA
>JXOV01017004.1:12003-38683 GCA_001014945.1 Clogmia albipunctata | reverse complement strand
GAAATGAAAAAAAAATATGAAAAGAACTTCTCATTCTCGATTCGTCCACTGGACTCGTAGATCTCTTCTCTTTCTCTTTCATTTCATTTTTTTTTTAAATTAAAAATTCATATTTGTTAAAAAAAAACAACACTGTTAAGCGACGTTTAATTCAAAATATTTGAACTCGGTACTATTGATAGCAACCCTAACACTAAACGTCATTTGTTGAGTTTTGTAACTGAAATGATCGTTGGTGATCTGCTTTAAATATTCAAATTTTTTTTCACAAAGCCTCATAAAGCTTTATTTTTTCGAGAAAAATATGAATTTCCTTAATCAAGCTAATACAAATACTTCACCATATCGATTTAGATGTGTTCCTTATTCCAGGCTACTGTAAATTCAACTTCACTGCCCTGCTGCCGCAATGGATCACGTTTTTTTCTCGGTCCGGCATTTCGTTTTTATCGGAACACTTTCCTCTTTTAATAATCGTTATAAACACTTCAATCACAGGATTAGCTCACACACAGGATCGCCAATGTAGTATCAATAATGGTGGTTTATGCTTAATCAATTAGATCAATATAAAACACGTGTATTCAGTTCCACACATTATTAATAAGTGCCGTTTATTCAATAATAATAATCTGTCAATCATATTCAAATAATAGACGTTACCGATACTACAATGAATAAGGGGTATAATCCTCGAGCGGGTTCAGTGCCCAACCTACCTTACCATACCAATAAAAACTATATACATATAACATTTGCTCCCACTTATCCTAAAAACGAAAATCTTGGAACTTCGTCTGTGTTTATTGATTTCATTAGATCTTACATATAATATTAGTTGACATTAATGTACCAAGGACACACCATAAAAATCATTCCTGTTGACCTGGAATGGATTGGTTAGCCATCATTATAAGTACACAAAGAAATTGATATTCACAATAGGTTGCAAGAATATATGCAGTCGGTAGTTGTAAAATGAACCTGTGAGAGTATTCTGATTGACTATCGCCAAGATAATGATGAGATATGGATGGAAAAAGATTTGTCAGATATAATGAAACGATTGGAAACAGAACCAGACGGAGCCAAACCATAGTGAGCGAAAGATGAACGCGAATCATTATTGAAATAATGAAAAAAACAAAGTCCAGCAAATTATTATCCCAATCTATAAAGTATCTAACAGATGTTAATTTATAAAGTAAAATCCCGGTTTATTCCCTTCTTTTTCGGTCCAAATATTCCTCATAGATCTTTCCTCCTCCTCGACGCCTCGTTCCCGCATCTGTCTCGTGTGCTGATTCTCCACCGGTCCCAAAAATGGTTTCCACCAAATGGATAAGGTCAGCGACACAAGCGGGATGATTCCATAGGTCCTCGGGTGTAAAAGGTATTGGCACCTTGTAGGCATAAGCGTAAATATGTTTGGTGTCGTGGGGGTCGGCATTGCAGACTGGAGATCTTTCCTCCTCTCTACCTGTTTAAGGATAATTAAAGAAAGATTCATCAAAGCATTTTATTGCTATTATGCTATTATTAATAAGAATTATTTGTTCTCTTGATAAATTTTATTTAATTTACATTAAATCCTAACTTAAACAATTTTTTTAAAATTAATTATATAAATTTAAATAAAATTTTAATAATTTAAAAAAATATTTGCTAAAACACGTTTTCTGGGAAATTGAGAATATTAAAATAAAGAGTTTCGTGGAATCTCCAAAAACGGAAATAAACTGTAAAAGCTTGTCCCCATTCACAAAAGCTCTCGAAGCACACAGCGAACGAGATATAAGAAAAATTCACAATAATTTTGGGTTTTACGATGAGTCATCGTTGCGATATTACGTACAGTGGCTAACAGAAATAGTGTGACAAAGTAATTCGCAAAAACCACAATAACGTATTTTGATAATGAATTTACAGGGAAATTCGAAGAAAAAATAATAAATAAATAAATCCACGATTTTGGTATGATTAATTTACAAGATTTATCCCCATTTGCAAATTGTAAATTGTTTTTAAACTATTTTTTCATACTAACTTAATAATTAAAATAAAAGTTGTTATTTTATCTATTTGGCTAATTAGATCTAAATTTCGTAAAATATTATTGATCAAATGTGGAATTAAAAATATCAATATCTTTATCTGTAGTGGTATTATTTTGCGAGATATTGCTGTATGTTTTTTTAGATCTGATTCACGAATTTTTCCTAGAATTTGTCTCTTTCGCTCGGTCGCCGAGCTTCTGTGAGTGCGAGGGAGACGGTCGCCTACAAATGTCAATGAAAATTGTGAAATTTCGTCATTTATAAATTTGCGAGCAGAAAAATCGTCAAACTTTGGCTCACGTTCGTCATTTCTAGTTGATAAGGTGTTTTGTTATCTAACGGTGCTGTTTGTAGTTCGATAACACTGTAAAGTGTCCATTTTAGAGCGGAAATAAGGGCCGTAGTGTGATTTTTCTAGAAGGAAATTGCAGCGCAATTTGTGTCTTTGTGGAAAACCCCAGTTGAAATTAGTGTGGTGGGACTTATCGAGTAGTTCCCAGTTGTGTAGTTGCAATATTGGGTGTGGTGGATATCGTTAAATAGGGCGGTTTAATAAAACAGTGGTTCGATGATATTGAACATGGACGGAATTGATTCTTCGCGAAGCAGGAGGAGTGCCCGACTGAACCACAGCAGCAATGGCACTACGGACGGGACAGGGATAGTGTACGACGTAGTTCACACAGGTGTCCCGACCAGAACCACGTCCACTTTGACTCCGACAACGTTGCGAAACATTGAGCAGACTTTTATGGATTACAACAACGCCGCTGCCGAGGCTCAGATTCCACATCAAGCAGGCTTTGTGCCCCCAATGGCTCCCTTTCCCGTCTTCCAAGTGGCCCAGGGGAATAGCAGCGCCGTTGTCCAGGACAGCAGTGGCGAAGAAGACATTGACGACGATTTGACTTCATCTTCAAGACGCAGACAGAATTTGACCAACGATGACGACTACAACAGCAGTGATTCCTTGTCCAACTGCTCGTGGCAGACTGGACAAACCACCGAGACGCCGCCCCCGGCATCGATGAGGTCAGGCGGGAAAATAGAAGAGAAAAAGACACCGAAACGAAACATGGGCGGCCGAAGACCGAACAAACCCTCTAATCTCAGCCCAGAGGAGGAGGAAAAGAGGAAAGTTCGCAGGGAACGCAACAAACTAGCCGCTGCCAGGTGCAGGAAGCGAAGGGTGGACCACACCAATGAGCTCGTCGAAGAAGTTGAAGGTAATTTGAATAATTAAATCAGTCTTTTTAGCTGTTTTCTATTTCTGTTCTTTGAAGCTTAATTCAAAATCTGTTGTAATTATAAAAAAGGCAAGAAAATCAAGTTATCATAGTAAAAGTAAATAGCTATTTAAAGAACAGACGACCTAAAATAAAAAAAAACTAAATAGAATTGAAAAAATTACATTTTAGTAGGCAATGTTTGCTATAGAGAGTGGTTCATATTTAAACATTGTTTAATTATATATTTTTCAGAACTTGTATACAATCACTAATCGTGTAAATACACAAAATCAGTACTTTGTACTAAAGTTTAATAATAAAATAATTATAATTTTAGATATTAGTAGCACGGAAGGAAAATATATTTTGACATTTATCTTGTTTCTTAATTGTGAGCTTAGAGAAAAATTCAGTACCAAGATTTTTCTTTGCATTATAATTTAAATAGCAAATAAATCAGGAAATTGTATAAAATATTGTAAGAAAACTGAATGGAACATAATTAAACACTTGTATCTTTTAGAAAACTCATTTCATTCGTTTTATAGAATTTTAATCCTGTTTAATTATAGTCCATTTTTTTATAAGTTGTTTAAATAGCTATCCCAATATCTAATGTTTTAGCATCTTAAATTATTTTTAACTAAAAATAGTTATTTTATAATTTTTTTTCGAAAAGAGTTTTTGAAACTATAAAAATCATAGTTTTAAAGGTATTTGTTTGTATATTGTAAATTTAATTTTATCTTAATGAATTAAATGAGATCATTCTATTGGAATTTCATTCCTTATTAGTTTAAATTAAAATATCTCATTTTAATTCCAAGTATAAATATTATCCCATTTACTTTTAACTAATTGAATCTAATTCCTTTTCTTCTATTCCAGGTTTGGAGAAAAAGAAGCAAAATCTACAGAATGACATTCAACAGTTGCAGACGCAGAAGGAAGATTTGGAGTTCTTATTGGAGGCGCACAGGGATCAGTGTCGTTTGATAGGGCGTGCTGCGAGTCCCGTTGAAGTGAAACCGAATTTTAGTCAAATTCTGGGAATTGTGGAGAAGATCAAAACAGAACCGGTTGATTTTGAGTTGAACAATACTGCTTCATCGTCCCCAAAGCCTCCACCACCAGTTAACAACAACAACAACGACCTCTTTCTGAACACTCCGACCACTCCACTGATGCACAACAATCCCCTGATGTCGAGCACAGCTCTGAGCAAACCTTCGCACCATTCGGAGACCGTTAATTCAAATGCGAGACTGGTGGCATTCGGCCAGAAGCCGAACAGACCCAGTTCATTGGCGGTGCCTCTGCAAATCACCCCCGCTCAAAGCCTGGGAGTGGCAAAGGGCGATTTTACGGGAATCCCAATCTCAACACCGTCGAATGGAACGTTCAATTTCGCCAGTTTGATGGAGGGAGGAACTGGGCTCACCCCGATCGCAGGACCACTCATTCCCAACCTGTCCTCAGCTCAAAACAGAAGTCCCCTTGATTTGGTCACGCCGACAAGTGAACCAGCCAAATTCGTTAACCTCTGATTTAATGTAATCTAATCCCCACGCGATGTATTTCTCTACCATAATGCCTAATTTTTATACATAATTGTATGCCTTTTATTGCTCAGACCGAAGACAGTCTTATTTTTTCGTTCTAGTTTTATATTATAAACCAAGTTGTGTATTTTTGAAATATATAAAATAAAGTGTTTTTAAAACGACGAGGTTAGAGTGTTTTTCAGTGTTTTATAAAAGTACAATATTTCCGTTAATAAATGGAAAGATTCTGGGGTTTCCCCATGTACTTTATTTAAATATGCAACTGGGGCTTACACCCATAAGGTTTTTTTAAAATTGTAATTTGATCAATTATAATTTATAAGTTAAATAATAAATAAAATATGCTTTTGTTTAGAAATATTTTATTTATTGTTTTTTAAATAATCCAATGGATATTGTCATGATATGAGAAATGGTTTTGGAAGCAGTTGTTTTTTAAAATTTAATAGCACATTTTGAAAAAGCGCATTCTGGGACAAAAATATATTAAAGCATGAAGTAACATTCATATCAAATTCCATATTATCCGATATAATTCTTGTATTGTACAGTACAAATCGATTAGAGATTTAATTTTTTTATTCGGGAATGAAGAATTTTGTTTTACTGTTAACGTAAATATGAATGTATTCAACTATATTCCTAAGCAACCAACATAAATAAATTGATAATATAGAAAACCAGGTTGAAAATCTATTAAAAATATATTTTGTCGGAAAAACGGATTGGTTTTAAAACTATTCAAAATATTTATTATTATTACAACTTTCCTCTCATATTCTTTCTCGCTTACTCTTACCCAATAAAGAGTGAGAGAGACGAAAATTTGAATTCAATTTGATCAAGCGGTCTCAATTACTGATGATTTTGCCTCTATTTAATTCTCTCTTCAAATTTTCTTTGAATCTTGTAAATTGATTTTTAAATGCGCTTCCATCGATCTTTATTCGAATGTTGTCAATTTATTTTCACAACTGAGGTAAAAGCTTTAATTTAATTTATTTAATTATACTACCAACCCTACTACTATATAAATATTCGTTATTCTCTTCAAATACGAAAATTTCAACGGCTAAAAAATATACACTGTTAGGGGCTGACTTTCCCAGCCCGTTTCTCTATTTTCTAACCGAAACAATATAAAACACCAATTTTAACTTTGACTCTAACCAAAACTTTTATTCTCTTTCGAATAACACCAATCATTCATATCCTCCAAAAAAATAACAACAACAACTATGAATTCAAAATTTTAAATTGTACTGGCAATGGACACAATTTATTTTATTATTTAATTTGCTTAACTAGTAAAAAGAAGCAGGTAATAACATATTTTACTACTGTATTTTTACACGTTTGGCGTTATTATTTGGCGCATTATTTTTTCAGAAGATTAACGGCAAAGACAGAAATTTGAATTTGTTTTTGTAGTTTGAATGATATTAATGATTGGAGTTATCCGTGAATATTATACCCCAGAAAATACTATATTATTATTATTATTATTGTGTTTCTGAAATTGGAAGGATTGGTCTTGTTTATTTGGTTTTTTTAAAAAAAATTTTTTTTTTTTACAACTTTTTTATTTTTATTAAATATAATTGCTCCTTTTGAGGAGAAATAATAAGAAGACAGGTTGTCAATTATAATTTGTTGTCCAAGCACAGATAGTGTCTCGATATTGTTTTTTTGAGTGTTATTAACAACAAAAGGTTTTTAATCAATGAAAGTGTAGTGATCAACTAGCAAAGATCAAGAAACTAGAAGAATAAATCTCACACGCAAGTTATCAATCGCTGTGACGATCGGCGATCAATAAGAAGAATTAAAGTGTAAATCAACGTAGAGAAGTGTGTATATAAATATAATCACAGACTTGATTTTCGTCGCGATTTTCATTTATATATTCGATCGTCAAGAGCATTAGATCATTAAAGAAACCTTCGTTCGAACAAAATTGAAATGTGAGTTATGTTTTGTTTTTATCTCACGAATTCTCTTGGAAAAGTGTGTGTGCTTCCGAGTATTTTCTTTCCGAAGAAGTGAAATTACAGAGAAATATATTGAAGTGTGGAATAAAATAAGAAAGTGGGTGCTTAGACAAAACGGTCATTTAAAAGTGGAAGTTGATTCAGAATTTTCCTCAAGAGAAGAAAAATTGTGAGAAGAATAAGAAAAAGTGCAGCGCAGAGAAGAAGAGGAATTCAAAATTTGATCTCTTGTGTTGAATGTGTTGTGTAGTGGTGTGCTGGTTTTACAACAGAAAGATCAATGGAATGAGGGAATAACAAGTTGAAAATAAAAGAATAGAAGAAATACATGACGTAAAAAACAAAAGCAAGAATTCGGAAGATCGTAGAGAAGAAGATCGAATAAATTCGAACCGAGAGAAACAACTGTGAAAGAGGAAGGAGGAATGAAGAAGGGATTGTAAAGGTAGGATATAATACACAATAAATAAATGATAATGAGATATTGTGCAATGAACTTTTCGTGAAACTGAGGAATCAAACTAGTCGAAAAATTGTGTGCCGTTTCTCGGGCGAAGATCGGTCCTTTAAGCACAAGTTTTAATGATCGGTGGCAAAAAATAGACGTGCTAATTAGACTTTTTTGTCGCGCGCGTTCTCTTGTTGATCTTGAAACACAAATTATATTCTTACTCTGTGCGCCTGACACAATCCAGATGCCGGGTCGGGTCTCTCCCCGAGCAAATACAGGTCTACGCTGCTTTTTAGTTGCCTCCTAATCACAGATGGTGGATAGTAGTTGATCAAATTGTTATTGTTTACTTTTAAATTTTGGAGATGTTTATTTAAGGATCGTCTAACCACGATCGTTTGAAGTTTGTTTTCTCCTTCCTCATAGTGAAGATTGTTGATTTTTTCTTCTTCAACAACTGCTTTTTCGAAGTTTTGGAGAGTATAACTTAACTTATGATAATCTGCACACACAAAAAATAGTACTGGCGGACGTTGATTCCCACAGGTAAACCATTTCTCGTAATCTGGACAACCCCTGATAAGGCGAGCGCGCGAACAAATAGAAATGCAACGTGACAGCATGCAGGTCAAGTCTCTTTTTCCGTGGGGAATCGCTGATTATTTTGACGTCTTTACCCCTAAAGTGATGATTACTTTTTTGGAATTTGTACAAACACTTGAGACTTGTTCGAGTCACGCTTTTCCTTATCTATGTAGTATTTAGGTAGACAGATAGGGAAATTCCGTCCAAATAAATGGTTATAAAGCATCATTAGGCTAAAAATAGCTCCTAAAATAGGTATCGGATGTCAAGTCATATGCTCCACTGCCATTTCTTCTTGAATTGGACGTGTCTTTCATCGACCACATCCGGAAGATCTTTATTTCCCTGACATTTTCACCTAATTGTAGAGATGATCGCTCTGAAGCAATGATGTTTGATTTTTTCAATTAACCATGAGATAATAGCCACAATGGATTAATTAAATAACTTCAGAAATTGTAATATGTATTTTAATTTGCCTAGTTATAATTATACTATATGTTAAATCGGATTATTATCTAAAAGATAACTGATTTGTTTTATCACAATCGTCACCCGTACGTTATTTGGTGATGGGTTACTTAACCTAATTTACAAGTGCGCCTAATTAGTAAAGATTATATTGATAAGATTTATTTTCTTTTTACCTAAAATGAATTAGTGATTTTAAATACTTATAATCAACCACTGTGCGATTCATATAAACACTGATTAAACAAAACGATTGTCATCGATCGATCTCTGTATTGATCTTTTGATTGGCATCAACTCCTTTTACAGAGACCAGAAATAGACAGCTAGATAGACCGCTATGGATCGGGTCAGGTCGATTGAGAGTAGACAAATGGCTTCTAAACTATAGGGCTTGGCTGCTGATTAATAGGAGGGGATTCATCAGGGTGAATTGTTTGCGCCAGGAGTGATGGATTGCTTTGATTTCCGCTCCTCCATGGGACCAGATCTAACTATAGCCCCATTTTCCAAACCTCTAGAATCGAACCGAAATCTATAAAACCTAAAAATAAATTCATAATCAACTCGTTTTTGGTTTTATCATCAAGGTTTCGCCCAGATTTCGGGTTTTCAAGCTCCGAAAAAGTCATCGTCAGATAAAATTGTGTGACCACATTTCCATTATATTTGTTTAGTATTGTGCTTGTCTGTCTGTCCATCGGGGATCTGTTGTTTTGTTATTATGTTTTTGTTTAAGTAGGATCAATCAATCAAGAGGTAAATAATGCGAATCATCCTCCCGAACACTTTCGGTGGAATGTTACACGAACCCTCTTTCATGTAGTGCTGATTGGGCACCGTGTTTGGGAACACTGTGTGTATTATTTGATTGAAATTCCACAATTTTATTATTTACCTCTGATCGGTGTTCGGTACCTGACATCTCTTTACCAATATTGATTCGAAGGGAGTGTTTGAAATTGATAATTGTTTGGTGTTTGCTTTTGTTGCTGACTGCCTCGAGTCGAGACACACGGTCAATATCAAGCACTACTTTTAATAAGGGATTATCTTTATGGCAACCATAGTTTAAATTCCGTATTCTTTGGACATAAACTCGTATTATATGCGATTGTAAAAATTATCTGAACATCATTTAATTGCTTTATTATTGTTTATTATGTTTTAATTTAGCCCATGGATGTTTTATAAATAGTTCCCCTTATCAACCGTTTACATAGTATAGAATTTATTACCAATATCGTACAAATATCTTAAATTTCTGCAAAATATATAGTTGCCTCAATAACTAGTGTTTTTTGCACAATTTTTAATGTAAATCAACATTGATATTCAAATAAAATAAGTAATTGAAATTACTCTGCATTTTCGTTTCATAAAACTACGGTACTAATAATTCTTCTGATAAAGTTATTTTTAAAACACTAGTAACTTACAATGATTTATTAAAAATGAATGCTTCATCCATAAAGTCCGATTTCCATGAGCAATTTTCATAAAATTCATGAAATCAATATGCGTAATAATCGAAACTGATTTCCCTTTGTAAATTGTTTATAATAATATTTTCCCACTACATTCCAGTACGGAACTTAGGGATAGTCTCAACCTCAACCAATGGTTGTTAGACTTCTCGTGACTATTTTCTTTTCAGTGAATTATTAGTCAATTAAAAGCATCCATTTCATTTAGTTTTTGGGCCATTACTTATAATTCACTAGGAATATTATTTTCGTAATGGAAACTTTTTCGCGTTAGAAAAATATCCGCCCAGGATTCCTTCCCACGACCTCGAGAGATAGTCAAAGGTGCTAACAACTTAACTATAGGCGGAAAATGTGAATTGTTTACCAGACTAAAGATAGTTTAAGAATTAACCGAATATTTTATGAGGATCACATATTATAGATCTCTCTTTCATAAAGTGGTTGTACGAATGAAGAACGATAACTTTCATCACCTAATTGAAAAAATGACACAATAATAAAAAAAATTGATTGAAATGTAAAATGTTTGCAGTTTTAAATAAAAAACAATCATATTTCAAAATATTCCTGGTAATTTTTAAAAAATACATAAAATCTTGTATTATACCCAGTCGACAACTGTAGTTAAACACCCGAGTATGCAACAGAATACTCATTATGCTCGTATTTATCTATATTGATTAATAATGATTTATCTTATTGACTTAGTCGTATAAATAACTAATAATGTTCATTTTTTGGTGTTCTAGTTTCAATTTTTGCTCAGTAAATTGTTTTGATAAATAAATTACAATTATCTGACTCATAAATTAGAGAGATTTCATTGATAAGATTATTTCGAAATTTGAAAAGCTCGGATTGAAATTCTTTCATAATCTTCTACACATTTTCTTTTACAGAAGAAGATTAGGTCAATAAATTTCTTAATGGAGTTATTTTTATTTTACTCATTCTAAATTATTACGCCGGAAATACACGATCATTCATATTTATTGACCATTGCCACTTAGCTTCAGATAAACGATCAGAATATTTCATTCAATCAAAAATCGATCAAGTAAATATGAAGTAATTGCAGAGAGAAAAGTAAGTAACGTTGTGAGAATAGGCTTTATATTCAATGAGTATTATTAAATTATTATCTCATCTCTACAAATATTATTATTTCTTTTAGAATTTTAGTAATTTTGATCGACGGCGATCAACAATACATTATCGTCCAATAAATGCCTGAATTTAATGATTCTATGTTGTTATTGTAATCGAAGATTTCCGGAATGTAATTACATAAAAGTTGAATAGTAATGATTTACAGTTTATATACTAAGAGTGTACCCATTTTAATACATCAATGTTTTGAAGCATTTTCTGTAGAAATGACGTACGTCCTAATTTAATGTTAAGCTTTTATTGTGGAGATTCTTTAGAGCAATTATCAAAATTAAATGCTGAATTAAAAAATAATGAAAAAGCACAAGTTTTTTTACTAGCGATTAATCTCGAATGACCTGTCTGTGGGAAATTGCTGACATCACTTAGTTTTAATAAAAAGTGATATAAATTTTACTCTTGTTTTAAATGATACTTTTTATATGACATAATTATTCTTAGTCACTATATTTTTCGTAGATAAAAGTATCTATAAAAAGTACTTAATTTGTTTAATATTTAATATAACGTCTTACGACGTCAATTGCCAACCTCTCTATTTTGGCCTGTCTTTTTCATTCGCCACCTTGTGGAAACATTCCGGATCGATGTTTAGTCACTCTTTTACTTCATTACCTACCGTTGCGTAAATTACTATTAATTCGAAATGGAACTTAGACCACAGTAATTTAAAGTCGCTAAGTGTACAGTACCTGATAAAATCTGATAAAATAGTAAATTGTGAGTAAACACGATCGGGGCTTATCAGTTCCTAATCCCAACTTGCTGGTGCGGTTATTATAATTGGAATTGAGTGTCGCGTTTATTGATTTTCAACCGGCTTTGCGATTAGCCATGAAAGAATGCTTTGATGTCTCGATGGAAAGTAATCATTACTGTCGTCATGCGATAAAAGAGAGTCTGCCAAAGCGGGTGGAATGATAACTGGTGGGCAGTTTTGTGAATGGTCCATTCATAAGAATCACAGTTTCACAAACTATAGATTTTTGGGGGAGATGAATGGGTCTTTGGCTGGCTGAAATACTTTTACCAAATCCACAAATATCGCAGAGACTCGAAGCCATATGATGGCTGCCCGGGGGAAGAATTTGTGTTTACAAGCTTGTCAACAACTGGGCCGGGAGTTGGCTTGGCGGAATAATGATCATCTGAGATTCAGAGGAAGGAAGAAGACAGTTTTGCTGATCGTATGTTTGTCGCGTCTCTATTAACGTCATCGTAGGACTGACGAGGTGATTAATTTATGGTAGACTTTCTTCCGTCTCGGCAATAATTTGAGTGGTAATTAAATTTACGGTGGCTCAGATTAGCACTCCATTGCTGGGACCTATCTACAGCAGAGAAGTCATATGTTTGGGCAAATATTTGGACGGAAAAGTCGATAATGTTCCATCGATTTGATTGGGAATCATAAGAATTTGTGTAAAGAAGCACGTGAAACTTGAATTAAGTTGACGACCACTGTATTTTCGTAAGCTCATTATGGACGACAAGACTTCATACATAAACATCGGTGTATATCTTTGGGTAATGTTTTTATTCGTCGCCCCAACAAATATTTATTTAAAGTTTCGGAAATTTATGTGTATTTTTTGGACTTTTTTTTTCTTCACTTTTCTGTCAATTCCTGCGTGCCTCCTTTCTTCTGTTTAGTCTAACCTACTCCCTCTTTATGGCCTGTTCTGGCGTTTTGTGGAGCCCTGTTTGTGTGTAATATAATGCCCAAATTTGGGGGGAATCTTACCCGCCAGATCTTTTGCCTTTTCTTTTGTCAATTCTCAGAACAAACAAAACGCGCGCCGAATTTGATCGTGCCGAACAACAAATGCCTAATTAGAGAAGTATCCGGTGGAGAGCCGTGTGTTTTTTGTGTATACTCGTATATTTAACAAAACCAGATCAACACACAAAATGTGAATTGACTGGAAAATTTTCCTCATTGTGCATATTTGGAGTTTGTGGCGCCAACATTGCAGTTTTACACCCTTTTCCAAAATCATCCATCCAATTTTGCATAAATCAAATGGTTATAAAATATTTCGCGATTAATTTATTCATAGACCAAATAAACAAATCAAATCTCGGAAATTTAGATCTAATCAGCATCTTATTTATGGGCGAGACGTATCGGGTTTATTAAATTAAATTGGCAACATTCGAATTCACATTTATAACTATTTAATGCTATTTCAAAAGATATGTTTTAATTTAATTAAAACCTGTCTATCACCGGGTGATATTAATAAATGTAGAAGAATTCTGGACTAGATTTATAATGATCATAAATTCATTTTAATGTATAAGCATATTTATGAAGTCACTCCAATTTGATTGGAATTAAAAGTCTCAGGATTAGGATAGGATGGAAAAATAATTGATAGAAATCCGATATCACCCAACCACAATAAATATTATCAGTCGAGTGATCCCATAAAATTCTAATTAATCCCATAGTTCCTAATATCTATTTATGTAAAGAGTCTATGGAAAGTTTTCAGTTATATTTTCTGATTTTAATCAAAATTATTAAAATAATAGAAATTCCTGGAATATTTCAATGGTGCAATAAAATATTTTTATTTAAAATTCCCTCCAATAAAACACATCAGGGGTTGCACTGTAAATTAAATGGGGTTTACGTGCTCTTTGGGATGCCATTGTTATAATTTCATGTGATTGCCACTAAAAAATTAAATTATAATTCTAAAGCAATATTTGATTAAAATTAAAAATGCATAGCTAAATGAATTCCTGGAAGAGAATTTAACGTTCATCCCATAGATAAAACAATAGTAAATCCGAGGTTTAATTACATTTGGAGTCTTTCCTCCCAATATCCATCCACAAATCCACCGCCTCTTGAATTTTAATTAAACGGTGCTGGGGCCTAATACAATTTAAAATTCATTAGAATAATAGATGTTATCAATTACCAACACCGAGACACCTATTTTCGAAATTGGGAAGTCATTTAAAGTCTCTTCGTTTTTGGGAGTCTTAAACTGTGCTGTGTAGCATTCCCAAAGCTGGTTATCATCAATCGATTATTAGATCCAATTAGAGTGGAATGGTGGAGAGTGGGGTTCTGGGAAAGTGGCTGGGCTGTCGAGGGAGTGAGACGAACCAATTAAAGATCCACATTTTGGTGTTGATTTATCGAAACGGGAACGTGTTTCTGGAATTGGAAGGCGACACCTAAATAGGCCGACATTTTATTATCAGCGGAATGGTATTTGTTTCGTTGCTTCTTTCTCACCCTAATATAAATCGATTTTGAGCGTAGATAAACGGATGATGAGGATGAGAAAAGGAGCCATTGGAGTACAGTGATTCAGTGAGGAAGAAGATGGATTTGTGATATTTCTGCCAAGGCTTTCCACTATATCATTGTCGGGGTCCAGGTAAATGGAGTGTGTTTCGATTTTAAATTACTTCTTCAGCTTCTGAATGGCGTTTCTTCATTGGAATGTCACTGTTATATGTCGATTCACAGCTTTTGTGCTGTTGTTATAATAATGGCTGATGCTGTTAGAAAAGGATGGAAGGAAAAGTTAATCGGATTTCGTTTTTTGTGTGTTTAGTAGAGAGTAGATATTGTGCCTTCGGTAAGGAGTGAAAGAAACATAAAACAGAGATTCCTAATCACAAAAAGTCGCCAGTCTTTGTCTCTACCGACAGGCTCATAAATAAATAAAACGATCCCAAATATTAGTTTTCCTGTCATCTCGTTTTGTCAAAAGTTATAACTTAATCACACCACGGAGGATTTTATCCATTACATCGTCCCCAATGTTTACTGCTCGTTATTTATGGCCGGTTCTTCGGTTGTTTTCGGATAACAATCTATCGGCCATTTGATTGGGCCTCGTTCCTTTTCAGCAGCAGAATACCTTGAAAGAAACAAAAACTAGAAGCGAATTCTGATGAATAGTTGGTGCGATCGTTTGTGATCGATAAAAGGGAACGTGTCTTTGTGAACGCTTTGGAAGGCTTGTAATGAGTGTTATCTGGCCTGCGGATCCTTCGTCTCTCCTAATGGAATTTCCATAATACAATACATTAGAGGATTGCTTTGAGAGCCAGCACCATCTTTTATCCATGATGACATGCAAAATGATCTTTGTAAAAAAGCATAACGTAATACTGACGTATGTTTGTACATAAATATAACGAATACCTGAAAAAATAATAAATTATTTTAATAAGATCAGATGAAGTCACTTGTCTTGACAGATTAAAGACTAGCAGAGGAGAGTGAGAATGGAACTGAACTATCCGAAGAGAAAAACGGTTTTAATTAAATTTTATGACATTTTTTATGATTCATAGAAATTCCTTTAATGCCTCTTCACTACGTCTCTCTATTTGTCATTCCTTAACCTCCTCACCAGCTACTTTTTCCTAATCCCCCGACTTGGCAACGGAACAGTTAATCTCCATTCAATGGTAACAATTATCCAAATGGTTTTTGCCTCCAATTTATTCAGTGGAAAATTGTCGAAAATTCTAAGATTTCTGGTGTACGCTTTTTCGGGATGTTGACCGTCTTCAAAACAGATGAAATGCATTTTGAAAAGAGCATGTGTTGGTTTATAAAAATAACAGCCATTGAATGGAGAAGAAGGAAGAGAGGAGGGCAGGGGGAGAGGAAATGCAGTCCTCTAACTAAGAGCAGGTTAGTTTGAGTCAAGTCAATTTGGTTTGTTTCGAAAAGGCAGTGTCTCTGGTAACGAAATAGTGTTTATTTTTATTGTTAGTAAAAAGTTGGACTCTTCGGAAGATAATTAAATGAATGAGCTTTTAACTTGTTATAGTTANTTGATAAAACAATTTCAAATTATTTTTAAAACTGATGGTGTTTAAATTTTTTTAAAAATATTTTATAAACGTGTTAATTAAAAATTATTTAACATTGGTATATTTAAAAGTGTTTAAAAAGTTATCTGCTCNGTAACGAAATAGTGTTTATTTTTATTGTTAGTCAAAAGTTGGACTCTTCGGGAGGTAATTAAATCAATGAGCTTCTAACTTGTTATAGTTTTAAATTTAAAATAATGAAATTGATAAAACAATTTCAAATTATTTTTAAAACTGATGGTGTGTTTCAATTTTTTAAAAATATTTTAAAAACGTGTTAATTAAAAATTATTTAACTTGGATATATTTAAAAGTGTTTAAAAAAGTTATCTGCTTGTGTCAGTGCGTTCTGGGAAAATAATCATATATTCTATCGAATCCAATTCGAGCTGGTGCTGTTCCAATATAGTGAGTTGTAATTAGGAGTGTTATTTTTTGGTGCCATTAAGAGAAGGCAGTTTCCAGTTTCCCCCTTACAAATACCATCCCGGGTCGGGTAATCAGCAGGCCTCTGAGCAGCATTTTGAAAGGTTTTGTATCTTGGACTTTGAGCCTGGCCTGAATGGGGCTCAACACCGGAGGAATGTACAAATTAAATGCTTTGTGCTGGTTGTCATGAGAGAGCAAACTGTGATTTTCGCATGCAGCAAAAGGAATGCACGTCTCACCATTTTGTTCCAACTATATGTGTACATTTAATCCAGGTGTTGAGGTGAAAACACTGAAAAGAATTGCGAGTAAATAATAAAAGAATGTTGGCAAAACGAGAGAAAAAACGCATTGAGATGAATAGCTTTATTATTTGCAGATTTAATAATACCGATGACGATGATGACGTCTCCAAAGAATGCAATTCACATTAAATTAAGCAATGTCGTTAAATGAACCACTGATTTTGTCGCATCGTGCGCTCACAGGAGATTGAGGCTGGATGGCAAAGATTCCGAGAACGTGAGTCCGGCGCAATGGCAACGAGAACAAAAAAAAACAACAATTTAAAATGTTTATCAGATGGAGACATGCCTCAACAGGCAGGCAGGCACAGGCAGAAACGATTCATAATAAAACCAGCCGTAACAATCAATGCCAAAAGAGTTGGCTTGCCAAAATGAATGGTGGTCGTTTCGTGATTTTGTCGCGCCGGTATTTGGGGATTTAATGGGGAAGAAATGTGGGAAAATTTCTACATTATTAATAATGAATATTTGCAGAAAGAGAGGGGGCGGGTGAGCGTTCACACTGCCTGCCGCATTGATCCTTCAACAAAAAGTGGTTTTTGTTTTCGGTCTTATCTGTGCGAAATGGACGAATGCAATTTGTCTCAAGGCGAAACACACAAAATATACACAAGTTTTTCATGTAATTTCTTGAGCAAAAACATACACACACGAATTCTGTGGTATTTGAATTTTTTCCCCTGTTCTCTTGGACAGATTTACGGATCCACAAGAGGCAGGCTATATTTGCGGTATTATATTTCATGTTTAAATGTACAGCTCTCGATGTAAATTATTATGGTGGACTCTCTTGCGTTTTCCTTGGCAATAATTGTGGAAACGAATTTATTTTAATTAATTTTATCCGTTTCTGATCGCCATTTTTCATTCCGGATTGTGGACGCAATGAAGAAGGCATGATTAAATGCCTGGTAACAATTCAATTGCCTGCTCTGTCTTATTGAATCAATTGATTTTTTGAGGCAATATTCTTTGTAAGTGACCCGATAAAATCACATTACCATCAATAGCGCCCACGTTTGAGGACTGCCCGGAGTACAGTTCTTTAATAAGTGCTTTATTTGAGCAATTATCTTTCCGCAATTACTTGAATTTATTGTAATTATCGTTTCCGAAATTAGACCTGGCCTCTTATTAATCGAAATCGGTTGACAGCGACTATGAGCCCGAGGAAAACTGGTCAAGAGACTTTAGATTACGGCCCCCACACACCAACCATTTCTGGCCAAGTTTAAGAAATATTGATCTCGGGCGGCGTCAAGAATCGAGGATAAGTGAATATATGGACCAATTTAATTATATACAGGGGGAAACGAGTTGTTGTGACATTTCATGACGACTGCTTTATTAATGGCTCTTCTGTCTGTTATGCTGGCTAAAGTAAGCATCAATCGATTGGGAATTAAAGACGTTGGCGCAGAAACAATCGATCACTTTGATAAATTTTTGCGAAATTCATTACAAGTAGGAGAGAACTACTATTTATGCTTCACCATGACCCGAATTTAAAAGTGGGAACCCTTTCCTCCATATGGAGCTCAAAGACTCCACACACCATATGTTATTCATTTGAGTAAACTGATTCTTTGCCAATTTGTCAGCTCTATAGAGTTACAAAAAGTAAAGTCATGACTCAATCAGCGTTTAATGTTAATTTTAGCCCGTGATTGGACCATTATGTGGTGAGTGAATCTGTGGCCTATTCCTAGTTAAAGAGAGATACCACTGCAAAGACTGCACCGGAACTCGAATGCTATAGGACTGATCATATTTAGGCCAACTAAAATAGGTTTCTATCTATAGGTGTCGCCTCCTCATCAGAGTGTCTTTCCGATGAAATTACTGTGTTATTCATATAATGCTCCCTTTCCTCTTCAGCTCAGCTCAACAAACGTCATCGTCATCTAACCGAAAATTATGCTCGGGATGGGTACATAAATAACACTTAGAACGTCGCGATCTTCACTGATCCTCATTGGTTCTGCTATATAGATCGCGGTTGACTACTGTTGTCTGCATTAATTACGATCTGTAATTATAATTGTAAAGTCTGATCATTAGACAAGTTGTGTTTGTTTATTTGTCATCTTATTCCTCTTAGGAGAGCAACTAGAGACACTTTGGCTTTCTCTACACATTCGTGATCCACGATCATGATCGTGAATGGATCATTGGCAAAGCTCTTTTTTTTGTTTTCCGACAATAAATAAGCGAAATGGATTTTCAGAATAGTTGAATGACACAAATATTTTCGTGTGTAGATAAATTGGAAGCGGTTACTGTATCTCTCCACCAAAAGTCGGCTGATTTGTGAACGGCTGACGAGTTTGGAAGGTAGGTAGGTAGGTCGGACCAGGAGGGAGAGCATACGAATAAATTAGGCGCGGGTGATGATTTCTTAGCTACACATCTATAAAGATCGCGCATCTTTACGTAAAGAACTAACAAGATGGGACTTGACATTTATTGGCAAATGGTCAAATGCGAGTCTGGTCACTCCTCTTCTTGTTAAATAAAATCCTCTGCATCATCATCAGCAGAGCGTTTCAAGTCCCCGAGACTGTTGGAAAAATCGATGTAAAAATAAAATACATTTTGACAGAGGAAGTGTGTCATTGTTTTTGCAAAAATTAGCGTTTTGCAGATAAAAGAAAAAAAGAGTAAAATCTGACGGGTTAGAAAACTTTGAATGGCGATCACGATCTAATATTTACACATTAGAGACGACTAAATGGCGAGCAAAAAACCTGCTAACGGGTATTAGTATTCAGTCCGGCATTTGGCATGGTTAAGGACCGCCTAAAATGGTTTGAATATTGGCAAAATTGGTTTCTCTCATCGGGGTCTTTTAATGAGGTTTTTCTTTGATGGGCCAAATCGAGGAGACGAAGAGAGTACTACATACTTCAACTTTGTGGCCGGGTTGTTGATCGCCAACACTTGTTGTGTTCGCCCAAAATAGATTAATGGGGACCTCTTCAGCATGTTGTCGACGTCATTCACGCGGTGTGCTTATGTGAGCGACTAAACACTTTGCTCATTAAAAAGCGATCAATCCAGCTTCACGTCATCGGCGATGTCCATTTTTTGGCGATTCCTTTGAGCCAGTTGTCGAAATTGTTGCAAAAAAATTACTTGAAATTTTAATTAAACTGTAAAACGGTTTAATTAGGAAATGATGGCACGAATAAACTTGATCGATATTGATCGATCGACAATGGTGAAACAAAACGATGCGTGATCGTCATTGCTGTCAAACCATTATTTATTTGTCGTGAGATGCTCCTATCTGTTTGTATATTGTCCCTGGGTAGTCATAAAGTGCTTGTAAAATGGTCTTCTTTTAATTTAACGATCGCTTTACAATTTACAGCCGAATTTACGATCCTATTTGTTGTATTATTTTAACTCGATTGCGCATTTGATGCTGTTAAAAAGATTGTCGCATTTGACCGATTTAATGACGATAGCATAAAATGGTAATTGTATCAGGAATTAGACTTCTGGGTCGCCGAGCGACGCAACAATTCTCTTTACGGACGATCCTCAGCGCGATCTCAATGAATTACGGAACCGCAAAGATCATTCCGTGTGACTGGATCTGGTGTGTTCAAACAAGACTCTTGATGCGGGTCTTGAAATGGCCATTTTAGGAAGTTGTGTGGTTTTCATTCACAGAATCGGCAAAAGCGGCAGCAGCCAACATCTTGGCGTCAGTGCATATCCATATCGCCTACCGTTACTTGACGTGGCCTGTTATACAATCCGTTTTAATTGTATTTTCCAATGCATCTGATCGATTTTGTTATGGTTCATTTTCGGCAATATTTATTTTCGTAATGAACGATAAGGATGTCAACAGAACACCAGGTTTGATCCAATTTCCAACTTGTCCATCACTATTTGTGTTTTAGTGACAGTCTTATCGGTAATTATATTATTATTGAAGAATGTACCCAATTGGCGGAGATGGATGGATTTGAGTGGTCACTTGATAAGGTGATAATAAATCGATTTTTCGTATTAATTGGAGGTTTGATTAATGGCAGATAAAACTGGCCACTTTATAGTTTTTGGTTATAGTACAATAGCGCGACAATGTCTTTGATGATCACCGTTGATCGATCTTGATCGTAGTAATAATAAAAAGTTCTATATTGTTCCCCTGTCAAAACGTTTTGATTAATTAGCAGTCTACTATTATAGTTGGATCGTGGTCAGATTACACCAGTTTTACTAATTTAATTACAATTCTTTCCAGGGATTCTGGTGCAGAGGTCAAAACTTGAACGGTGTTACGGCAACAGCTTTCCCTGTAAAATATGCCCTGGTGGTGCAGATGATGACGACCAAAGTGGCAATGGTGCAATTTTGAGGGCATTGTTAAATAAAGATTCAGTGTAATACTGAAAGCAACAACCGACAAGAAGGTTCTGGTGAGTTCAAGTCCAATAAATTTTTTGTTCCTTGCATTTTTAATTCTGTTTCAAAAATGCACATATTTTGTAAAGAAGAGAGGTACAAGTCGCCGGGACATGGTCTGAACAAAACAAAAAAGAGCGAGATAAAATTGCATTTATTTGCGTGTCCAGTAAATGGGCAGGAGAGAAGGGGTTATTGTTGTGTGCTCGCCTCGCAACAAAATACTTACGGGCGACGCTCACATTTTAATGGAACAGCAGCAGCTGAGCCCGGTCGGCGGAAGAGGAGGAGAAGGCCTGAAATGACCAGATTGTTAAATATATTTATGAGAAATCATGTTAGACCTGGCATTCCGGGACTCTGTTGTCGGTCAGTTGTTGGGCGAGCTTTCAGACTCTTTGATAAAAGAAGAATGTAAAAGTGTACTCATTTTGTAGCCACTTACACGAGCTTCAGGTTTCCATTCCCAGTTTAAATTCGGTTGGGTCAAAAGATTTAAAGGGGCAATTATTTACTATTTTGGTGTTAATTTGCAAATCAATCAAAGAANACTCATTTTGTAGCCACTTACACGAGCTTCAGATTTCCATTCCCATTTTATATTCGGTTAGGTCAAAAGATTTTAAGGTTTGATATTTTCAAGTACTTGTGATTACTGATTACTTCATCAAAAGATCTAGTATCGAATTGAGATACAAGTATCTTATTAAAAATATTCGAAACTACAATTTTGCATATCGTTTCTCGAAATTTTAATGTTCTTGTTTTCCAATCTCTCTAATCATTCCTATTTGGAAAATGTTCTGCAAAATCCAATTTTGCATCATTGAAGTGGATAATATTTGTGACAATGTAATGTAAAATATTTCCTCGAGTATAAAAAATGGACATTCCAATTCCAATCTCAATGCTACATTTTTCTTTGTTGTGCTGCAGCAGTGCGAAAGCGATTTAAGAAAAGTTGAAAAATGGCATGAACATGAAGAGGGGCATAATCATGAGCCTTTATTGCAATGGAGAGTTCGATGTTCGAGCAACAAACCTGTTGGCGGTGTAGTTTGGGGTCGGGGGATCGGGATTTGGCTTTCAGCGAGCAGAGTTATCGCGGAATGCGATTGAAGAGGAGCGAGGGAAGAGTTCATTTTGTTATTTGCTGTTGCTGTTGGGATGCTGATGATGATTATGAGTTGTGATGTCGGATCGATCCCCAAATCAGTACACAATTATCCCCCCTCTGTTTGTCCATTAGGCGAGGCTTCCTCTGTGATGCTCTGATGTTGCGGACCTGGAAGACATACCTGGGGAGAGCTGAATGAGAGAATGATTAATGATGAGTTTTCAAATTTGATTTCTAATTACGGTTAAGCAGCACCATCAGGCTCATCTATCTATCGTTCACATACAGCACAGGAGAGGATGATGGTGTTTATGGCGATGTGTCGTACGCAATTTAAATTCCGATGAATGGCCGGATAGGGAATTTGATTAAAGGAAAGGAACTGGAGAAGATGATGAGCAGATGAGGGTTTGGTTGGCGTGATGATTTGCGGTTATGTCGCGCATTGTATTGATCCAGCAAGAATAACAATAAGAACAGGAACGCGGGCAAAGGATGATGGGGTCTTGTTGAGGGCACCTCCTTGTTCATTGTTGCTGCTCGACTCGATCGATCGTCGTTGATCGTGTGGTGTTCATATGTCGATTTGTTCTCGCTGTGTGGACTCCATTTCATCATAATCATCGTTGTGGATCGCGATCGATCGTGATGATCAAATACAAAGAGTCAGGGACGGACTAAGAGCAACGCGCGCGCGCAGAAAGAAGTAGGAAAAAATTGTTAAAGAGAATATTAAGTCTGAAGATTTTGGGGCGTTAAAAGGCTTAAACCTGTGTGTTTTAAATAATGTTTAGTGTCGACGAGAGCCGTGTGATGCTGTTGAACTTGAAGAGGGGGGAGTGAAGTGAGGAAATGGACGGGCAGAGTTGCGCCTCGTCATCCCGCAAAGAAGCTGACAAGAGACTGGGGCCGACGACGAGCGCGAGTAGAAGAGAAGTAGCTTGGAATTCTTGTTGATTATTTCTTATTAACGAAAATTAACAGCCACGAAAAAACACCTTCCAAATTGAAATTATTATATTCATTTCTTCTATTCCAAGAGAGGAAGAGAAGGAGGAGGAGGAGGCCGTGTGCTTGTCGGATGACGACACAATGACAGCGACTTGGTTCTTCTTGTCTTGTGCTCCTCCACCACGCACAACAAAAGACGTATTCAATTATCGGTGTACATTCCCCCATTTTCCAACGAGTCATGATCATCCCGCGAGATATGTTATTGACCGCCATTATTATCGCAGCACAGACAGAGCAACGTCTTTGAAAATTCCCCATTCCTCCAGCACCAGCTCCACCACACCACCGATTGGGTGATGGATAGTTGGCCGGATGATATGACGATAATAGCCAAGAATTTGTATGTTAATATTAATGAAAGCAAGTTCAAATTGGAGAGAATTCTCTCGCTCCAGGTGCTATGCGATAAATTCAAATCGATTGGCGAAAGACAATTGCTGGGAAGATTTTTTTCTTTGCTGTTCAAATTGAATTCCAATACACGATTTTGTTTCATTTATGCTTCTTCAACTNTCAAATTGAATTCCAATACACGATTTTGTTTCGTTTATGTTTCTTCGGCCNGAAAGCAAGTTCAAATTGGAGAGAATTCTCTCGCTCCAGGTGCTATGCGATAAATTCAAATCGATTGGCGAAAGACAATTGCTGGGAAGATTTTTTTCTTTGCTGTTCAAATTGAATTCCAATACACGATTTTGTTTCATTTATGCTTCTTCAACTATTAGATTAAACACTGCCCATAATTGCAGTGAAAATTATGCCCGGAAGCTGAATAGGAATGTAAGAGGGAAGTTGACCTAGGTGATTCTGGTGTTCTTATTATATTTAACGCTGAGGGATATTTGCAGATACTGTTCTTTTGCAATTAAAATTAACCCAATAAGAATCGTGTTTACGACGGAGCGATACTTAAAAATTATGTGCATTTATAATCGCATCGAAGCGCAGAAAATTGCACACTTGCTGTGATTAATCTTGATGAGATTCCGACAGCAGCAGGTTTTCTGTATTATTAAACTGTGCTTATAATGTATGGGCCCACGAGTAATTTATGATTGGGTCCGAATTTTTAATTAATTTCCGAAACCTGATTTCTGCATTGCCGCGTCTCGGTTGACCCATTAATAAAAACGAATAAAACAATTTAAAAATACATAACATATTTAGTCCGGGCGCTTTTCTTGTACAGGAGGATGCCCAATTTGAGGAACATTGAATAAGATCCAGAATATACGGCATTTTGGTGGAAATAAATTGAATTTATTGCAACACTGCTGGTGCCTGGATATTAAAAAAAGAAGAGGATCGCTCGTCTTGGATGTAAGAGAGCTCTGTAATTGATATTCGGAGAAGGGTTTCGGTGTTTTTTTCTCGGCTGCAATGTGCACCTCTCTTAATGAAAATTCAATCAAGCGGGCTGCCCTGCCATCAGCTAATGGGGCCTGATGGGCTGGTTCTGGTTGGCTGTGAAAGGAAGGAATCGAGGAAATTCGGAGGAAATTTTATACGACATGAGGGCTGTAATTAATGTATGTGCGTGTTTTTTGCTGGACACGTATTACTTACAAACGCGCAATTCAATATTCGTGAACGACAAAATTGCCCCATTTGACAATTTATTACTCATCACTTGAGCTCTGGAGAGGGTTTGCCCCTGGCGATTTTGATAATGTTATAACTGGGGTCAAATGGTGGGTTGTTGTGGACAAATTTCTCGATTATTTGCAAATACTTAACCTCTAAAAACGATCGCGCCAAATAATATATTCGAAATAAACCACGAAATTGGATTTTATTGGCAAAAATCAATTTTATGGCTCTCGAATGCGATTTCTAGACAACTGATTGGATTGGAATGTGGGATCGACATGAAGCTGATGGGAATTCGTAGGTGGCGTTGGTCAACAACCGGATTAAAACGATTCCAGAACCTTTTGATAGGCTTGCTTACATTTTATCTGTTGAAATAATTGTGTCCAATAAAGTAAGGAAGAAATCTACGAGTAGAAGGAATTTCGATAAAATTTGGCGTGTGATATGCAAAATACCCTTAGGCGCCATTTGGAAATGTCATGCGAATTTTGGCGCTGACGACAGTAGAGACAAATAAATAATTGGCAAAGATGATAAACGGCAGAGGTAACTCGGATTAAGTGGTACGTGTGAGGGGGAGTTTGTCGTGTTGGAGACAGCAAAAATTCGAAATTAAAATATTTAATTTGGAATTTAGAATAAAAAATATCAATCTAATCGGATTCTTATGCAAATTGAGGTGGTTTGTTTTTGTTTTCCACTATATCAAGCTTTACTTTTTTATGCGACACTATTTTCTAGTTTGGTTCTAAATAGTTAATTTGTCATCGCGTTTTGGGAATAATGCCAATCAGAATATTAATCACCTGTGTTCGAACACAAAAGCTTTATAG
This sequence comes from Clogmia albipunctata, assembly GCA_001014945.1. Taxonomy (NCBI): domain Eukaryota; kingdom Metazoa; phylum Arthropoda; class Insecta; order Diptera; family Psychodidae; genus Clogmia; species Clogmia albipunctata. The sequence goes on along the minus strand of JXOV01017004.1, from coordinate 13,101 downwards.
ATAATGGGTTTGGGCTGCATAANAATAATGCCAATCAGAATATTAATCACCTGTGCTCGAACACAAAAGCTTTTATAGATAATGGGCTTGGGTTGCATATATGCAATAAAAGTGACGCACAGATCGAATTACCGGTCAGAATCGAGAGCCGAAAAGCTTGAAGGAGAGATCAGACAGCGCTGATGATGATGATGTATGCCGTATCGTTGGCCGTCTATCATTGGGCTTTGCGGCGCGATCTCAATCTCTGATTACCGGCTTTATGGTCATCCACAATCTGGTATATGCTCTCTTGTTCGCGCTAATCTCTGTGACTTTTCTTATACCTTATTATTGGCCGGTGTGGTGGATCTCGCCGCAGAGTTGGCGAAAATGAGTGCGATAGAGAGGTAGGATATATTCATATAATTGGAAATTTATTGCCTTTGTGATGTGGTCTTTGTTGTTGAATTAGTTTTTTGGTTGTCGTCCGTCCGTAGAGCTGTGTGTTGTTACGGATGAATGGGGATTGTTTATTTGAGTTTGAAGTGATTTTTGTCTGATAAAAGGCAAAATCTACATAATTTGCGAATAAAAACAAAAGCCTACAAATGAGAAACAGAGATCGATGAAATGAGACGACGAGAGGCAAATAGCGGTAACCGCTGTTTAATGAGACAGCAGCGACGATCATGGAATTGTTTGCGGACAATGTTAACAAATTATTTGTCATGTCCAGAGAGAAAAGGAGGAGTAAAAGACATGAGATCTTGTGTTCGCGAAACTGATCAAAACAATTCGGCTTGCACAACACACGATAATGGATTAAATTCCAGTTTGTGTGTTAAGAAGCGCCAACCAGCCAACCTCTGACTCATCAACCGGTCACGGTCGCCATGACAAGTTGTTATCATTTTGCGATCAGACGAGAAAAAGACCAAAGGAATTTGGCAAATAACCACACCGCCGATTAAGAGAGTTGAGCTGAGATTCCGAAAGAGTCATGTCCTCTGTCGAATTTATTATAATCATGGTCATCGCTAATTTGCCCCCACTGCTGACTGACTGGACTGGCCAATCCTTTCTTTTGTTCGACGAAGACGATTCGTCTTTTTTTTT
>JXOV01016995.1:0-10676 GCA_001014945.1 Clogmia albipunctata | reverse complement strand
TAATTGTATTAATCGTGATGATGTGTTATTTTGGTCTAAAATTTAATTTTCAGGTGACAAAATGTGTGTTTTAAAATTTGATTTGCTTGGGCTTTTTATATTTTACCTCATATTTAATTAATTACTTAGTGTTTCTATGTGAAATTATTAGGAATGTGTTCTAACTATATCCATTCTTATTACCGAAAGTAATATAATAAAGCGCCAAAATAAAAATATCTTCGAAAAAACCTAAAATATGAATTGATTCCGCTGGTTGCACTAATGGAAATGTTTTTCAATGTAAAACCGTTCGCCATGCGATCGTGGAAATTTATCGTGAGCTTATAGAAACACTGCCCTGGATGTAAATCCCAATGGAATTTTACACATCTGGTCCAAATCATACTTTGATACGCTCGTTTTATTACTATTGAATCGGTTGCAATTTACCTGAACCCGCTTGACAATCGGGACACCCAAACTCGACCACGTGTAGACATCACCCATAATAAAAACGATCACCACCTTTCTGCGTGATCGCTACGTGATCAATACTCTACCTGGACACCCTTTCAATACATAAGACAACAGAGATTCATGGAGTTTATCGAGGATAATCACACTGAGAAGTTTTCATTTAATTACTTTTGATCAAGAAACTTACATATAAAGTCGTAAATTAAAATTAAATATATGTTTATATTTATTTTGGAATTAATCCCATGATATAACAATAATTATATTTATAACATTAGAAATTAAACTACAATAATTACTGATATTCATCATTCTATAAATTGAGGCAACGTTTTTACATCGTTGCAAATTTCTGAAAAGGAGATCCTCTACCGAATCAACACCAATTAGATAGTTGTAAAAGATTTTTTAATTAGAACTAACGAATCTTTGTTAATAGTAGGCGGTAATCTATTCCAAATGGTCAAACAGGGAAAGGAAAAAGGAACGGTGTTGGCATTCCGTTCTGAAAGAAGGCATTTTGAAATATTTGTTATTGATATGTATGCTATAAAATGAATAGATACAACTGCATACTAACTTTTAAAAATGTTTTATAATGACAATAAAGTTGTGCCAGGTTTGACTATTGATTTTTTCTCAGTTGTATACCTTCAGTTAATAAATTATCAAAAATTAAAACATTTTACAATTTTTGAATAACATCCGAATACTCTGTGAAAACTATTCAATAAGTTGATCAAATTCAATTAGAAGTCAGTTTCGTTGTGCATGATTTACTGTATTAATGGTCGTTTTAAAATTAAATTAAACGTTCTATGAAATAGATTTTCGTGTTATTTTATTTTAAAATGCATAAAATTTTGTATGTAAACAGTCAAAAGGCTCTATTAAACTCTATAAAAAAACTGATATTGGACCTAAAAAATCGAGGAAGCCCAATATGAGAAATCGTGTATGCAGTGGAGGTGCTTGGTACATGGTTATATTTAGATTATCTGAAATTAGAATGATTATTAACTGGATTTGAGTGGTTTTAAAAATTTACTTCCAAGGAAACAAACCAGTTGACAGTTTTAATCTGCTTTAATAATTTTATTGGTACCGTTTATGGACTGTTGCTGAATACTAATCGGTTTTTTTCTTACCGTAAATTTATGGTTTTATAGAACCCCCATATTATTTTTTAAGATTTACTTCTAAATGTCAACTTTAAATATGGGTAAAATTAATATGTTCATCTTATTTTACTATATTGATCGCATAAACTTATTATTATCTGATGTATGGACAAACGGTGGAAAATAATTTATCTCTATAGCATTTGTTGAATGCAGTCAACGAACGGAATTTTTGCGTGAACATAATCAGTTTTTAATAATAATATTTATTAACGCCCCTTGGGCCTTGTTTGTTACATAATTTTGTACTTCATTAACAATTTCTATGTGTCGTCTTGACTTTTCTCATCCATGCTTCCCCGTATCCTCTTTCATCTAGGAGTTGCTCGACAGTTCTTGGGTCCTGGCAACACGTTTCTTTAATATGCAATAATGTCTCATCTTCCAATCCGCATATACGGCAACTACGATCTCCTCTCCAGCTTGATCTTCCATGTTCTTTATTACCGCATCTGAACCTGGCTATTAGAGAGATGTTTCTTCCCCGCTGCAGATACCAGGTCAATCTGTCTGTGTGAAGAGAACTGTAATGAGAGAGAATAACTTCCACAGCTCCTCACATATACTTTCACCTCTACGACCCGCTGCATTGATCTCCGTGTCCGACCAACCATTTCTGTTGCAATATAGTTTTCGCCCATCATACCAACTAGATTTGATTCCACTGTGGACTTCCTTTAGACACTCTCTCAGGACATTATCAGTTTTTATTAAAACGCATACAAATAATGTGTCAATATTTTTGACAGCAGCAATCAATCACTTTTAGTGATGTCAAATATCGATATCAATGAATCTTGCAAATACTTTTAAATCGAGAAATCATTGACCAAATTACATAGAAAAAGCATTTCGAAATAGTATTAATATAGAATAATTAAGATTCGATACTTTAAAAAAAGTAATCGATAATCATTTACACTTTCAGTATCGAAATTTGACATGACTAATCGCTATGCATGCTGCTAGGTTTGTGAATAGCAATACATAAAATGGTGGGGTTTCAAGAGAACATTGCGATTTTTCTCTCCTGAATGCAAAAATTAAAGTAGAGCGTTCACTTAAGTTTTTTTTTATTTGTGGGAATAGCCCGTATCGTCATAAACGTTGTTGACAATCCCTGAACCTCGACGAACTACTCCAGTTGTTATTACAACCAGCGCAAAGATCTCGACGTGTGGACTCAGGGCCATACGATCCTGGTAGAGCTCCAAGTGCTCGTTAGATAGTTCTTTCATAGTTTTTAAATTAAATTCTCGTAGTGGGTGAGTGGATCTCTACGGGGCCTCGTCCAAGGAACGGACTGCTCCCGACTGGCACGAGTTTACACGTTGCAAAAGAGTAATTGAACAAGTCACTCAGATTTCAAACGTCCGGATATATAAAATAAATGGAATTTTATAAGGTCAATCTCGACTCAATCGTCTGTGCTGGATTTTGGCGTCCATATGGCTTTTTCCAGGTCAGTCTCCTGTCGATTGGGCATTCCAAGTTACCTTGTACATGATTTATGTGGAATTACTTCGCCATTGATTGTTACCAGGCCGAAGCGGGAAAGTGACGTGTTCTGATTTGTATTCCCTATTCATCCGCCCATTCCAACATAAAATCCAAGTGACCCTGGAGAGATTGAGAAACAAGATCTGGAGAACTGTGCCAAGATAGGATGGCCGTGTCGTCAGCAAGGGTACAGATTGTATCTGGGTGGGTCGAAAGATCATGGGTATATAACAAGTACAGGAATGGTTGTAATATGCTACCCTGGGGTACTCCTGCTGACATAGGGTTTATCGCTGATTTAGATAAAAAAGGTTCTATTGCTTAAAAAGCTCAGTAGTAAGTAAATTTGCGGAGGCAGTAGTTTCGCTATCTTCGACATCAACCCATCGTGCCACACCTTGTTTAAAGTAAAAAGTATAAAAAAAAATTCCCTTTCAATTCTTGAAAGGAACAAGGGGAGTCTCAACCTCAACCAACATCAGGTTTAGACTTTTATTAGTATTAATAGTATTAAGTAGCCCAATAATAGCACCAAGTTATAGGGAAAGTTGCATAGTTAGCAACTTTAGTAAATACAAGACTTAATCAATGTTTAAATAAGGTTTTCTTTAGACTAAGATAAAGACAGGGATAAGATAGTGCACCCTATAGAATTAAGCAATAACTGTTTTCAAATAAGTTCGCATTGTCTTTATTGAATAAATGTTATTGAATCTTGAATCAATAAAAGCACCAAGGCCGTTTGTAAACGAATTCAGTCGATCCGTACAATTATATTTATATTGCGCCATTATTTTACAATTCGCTAGGAATATTATTCATTTAGGTATAAGAAAAGTATATACGGTTATTGAGAATAAATTATAATATTTTACTTAAAGATTGAGAATTAAAAACTTGTAATAAATTGAATTTGTCTAATCAATTTGTGTTTACAGTGTATCCTACTATAACCGAAATAACTTGTTTTTTTCTAATTTTTATGCGAAACGAAAATTGCAAACTTAATTCTCAACATTTATTTCATATACAGGTATTCGATCGATTACCTGTTCCAAATTGTCGTAATATGATATGAAAGAAACAGATAAGAGAGGTTACTGAAGGACTAATTGTGGTATGTTCGTAGCCAAAACATTTTGGAATTGATTTAATAATAAGAGAAAGGTAGGAATGAGATAAAACAGGATTAAACCTGTTCAAAAACACTTGTCCAGAAGATTGGTGTGGATCAAAGGCTTTTGGTTTTAAGTTATTCTTTTTCCGATATTTTTTTAATGTGCGTAATGATAAAATTGATTTTATTGTTTAAATAAATAAAATTAAATACCTCTTGAAAAAAATAAAAAAATTTAGATTAATTTAATTTTGTATGTTATTTAAATAAATTTTATTTTTTAAAATAAAAAATTTCTTTGCAGAACCAAAAACGAGTAAATAACTTTACACAAAGAGATCTTCTTCGACCAATTTTGCACGTGATGTTTAGAAGAAAAAAACAAAACGGGGTTTTATTTCGTTTTCCAGAAGAAACGACCGATAGGCTGCGAAGAATAACCTGTTCCTGTAATTTAATTGATAACCATTTATTCAAATTTCAGAGTCATTGACCAACAGCCTGGAGGAGAATATGGAAAATAACCTCAGACCTGGCAACCGAAAGTATTTTTGGCAATTATGATGACATTTTAGATAAAGTCAACGAGGTGACAGAGAGTGTCCGATAGGCCATTGAAATCCATATGTTTGTTCCAGTTTAATGATTAAATCATATTTTTAAAGTTTCAGTGAAAATTTCGGCCTTAACCTATTTATTATATAACAACAATGAAAGTGAATTGTAAACTTTTTAGTATTGTTAATTTTTTTTGGTGTAATTTCGTATCGAAAAGTAGCCTCTTCTTAACTCAAATTGGTTCTGTAACAGTTTACTTTACAGCACTCGTGCGGTCATATTTCAAAACATGTCACCAATTTAATGAAATTACATATTGTTGTCAAAACCAAATTTATTATTTAAATATTTTGGTTTGAAAATTTCGTAATGAGTTGTTTCTCCACAATTAGAAAACACCGTTGCGAACGTTTTTTTTTAGTAATTATCAATTAACTGGTATTTTTTCAGAATTACACAAAAGAGCGTTCAATACACATGTGAAATAGGTTATTACAGCACTCTATTACCTATTTTTGCTTGCTGCACTCATCAAAATGCATTTAAAATTCGTGCAATAATAACCTCTATTTCACCACTTGTATCAAAATATACTATTAAAGAAGTTTTCAATTTCTGAATTGAAAATTATAGTATAATTTAAAATTTTTATATATTATAACATAATATTATTCACAGTTTTATCTAAAATGACGATTTATCAATAAATAAACATTTTTTCTGTGTATTTCAAAATTTTATAATAAAGTACAAATGAAACACATATTCACATTAATTATTGTTTTTTAGCCAAAAATAAGATGCAAATCGAAATATAAATTAGTTTTTCGTTCAAAAGAAATCCCCAAAAAAACTTTAATTAGTTTTTACGTGAATCATATCAACAACGTAATTTATACTTTTAATAAATAGTTTTTTTGCACTCCCGTATCGAAACATGGTTTTCGATATACATTTGAGTTTCGTAATGTTTCACTTTATCGCAGTCAGTGAAAATTTTGAATTTTTATTTCGCTAGTGAAAAAATGTCATAACTATCCAAAAAAATTGTCTCAAAGTCAAAATTTGGTGGCCATTGTTGGTCTCGGCTATCCCATGCGACCGAGATTATTTTGCAAATTAATTAACGTTTTCTAAAAATTTTAATATTTACCGTTTGAAGAACCATCTCCATATAATTTGGCTATTTTTGTTCGATTTTTGGCACATTACGTAGATATCAGAGATAAATTTGCTTAACTGTAATGTAAGTAAATTATTGTTTTAGTCTCATATTGCTTTAAATGGAAATTAATTTTACATAAATTAAAGCAATCAAATGTTCCATTCAACAATAAAATAGGCATTTTCCTCATGACCAAGTAGTTTAGAGGAAACAAACTATTTTAATTCAAATTTCAACCGTTAACGGTAACTTTGCAATTTAAGATTTCACTTTAAACATTTCAAAAAAGAGAAAATCAGATATTCATTTCTCAGTGGAATTAGAAAAGGAAACAAAAACAGTGTGAGGGAGCGGACTGTATTTTAAATTTGAATTTAGGGAATTTAGTTAATTTATTTAAAACTGCATAAAGTTTTGTATAAATACGGTCGATAAGCATTATAAAACATAGCACTCGCTACGCTCTTAATTTCATCTTTGATAAATAAATAACTATTTATTTCGATTATTCAAATTGGTTTCTTTTTTAAAATATCTGTGCGATCTTGATATTTTCAGGAATTTCAGCAAAATTTCAATAACATTAAAATTAGTAAAAGTTGAGGAAATTTTAATAAAAAAGCAATTTACTGTTTAACAAAAAAAAAACATTAGTCATAAAGAACCTTTAAAATTTAATGGAAATCCTTATAATTACGAAAGTAGATAAATCTCAATAAAATAATGGATTAAATACTAAACAACTTAAAAATGCATATGACACATCAAAACAGTTTTCATAATTTGAATTTGATGGTCCAATCGTAGTTTTTAACACTAGATTAAATCTAGTTTTTAATAGCTGCTTTCAAAGTTCAACAATATTTTTCTGCAAATGAAGGCAGACTTGATAATTGTGTGAATATTAATTGGGTAAAAATTTGAGTTTAAGCCTAAGTTACGGTGTCCACCTGTCTTGTCTTGTATAAATATAAACATAATTTCGGTACAAAAATGAATCCAGTTTGAAATTGGTCATGAATTTATAATGTGTTGGATGTGATCGTGATGATGACGTGTGTGATCTTCATCTGCATATAGACGGTTATCCGAAATGATGGTAAAAATTGATTTAGAGCCGATGAGTTGATTGTCAAGGTGACTCAAAAGCAGAAGCACGAGCTCTAAAACTCGATTTCGTTTGAGAAAGAGGGCGACTGATGAACTCTGTTGCATTAATTGCTCGTTTGGTAATGTGCCTTGGACAGAGATGGTTGAGGAAATAAAAGAAAGGCACACCTTTGACATTTTGGCAATCAATCATTTGCCAATAGAAAAAAGGTGGAAAACCTATTAAATTTGAGTCACTTTTCGAGTTGAATGGTGCAGGATTTGATGGAGATCGCCCAAACGATCGTGATCAACACACGCTCTGATCTAAGTCAAGTGGAACGGGATGTTGTTCGATCTTGATATTATAAAAATACCGATAAAATGGTGGCAATGACGTGAACACTATATGTTTAATCATTTTCTAAAATCTTATATCATCGAGGATCATGGTTGCAAGAAACCGATCGATGATCCGGTTCATCGATGCCTAAAGGCGATTGATCGAGCGCCCAATTCGGCGATCATTGGCATTCATAGCAGAGAAGAGCAAAATGAAGATGCTTTACATAATATGATAACCCGGATCGACCTTGCTTTTGCTGTCGACAGCCCAAAAACCACTTTTGTTTTTCAATCATCATTTAGCAGTGTCCTCCTAATTGCCCAAATTAGGAAACTGGTCCAGAATCGTGATCAAGTTTACGATCGCGCACACTATTTTGGGTAGATTTTCCATTCAAAGAAAAGGTTATTCAAATTAAAAGATTTTATCTATTCTATGCAAATTAGGTGGATCTTTGATCGATCGGAAAAGGAGGATCATTTTGAGATTGTTGTAAAATGAAAGATTATTGTTTTTTGTTTAAATTTATTCTCTTGTTTGTACAAAATTTATCATTTAATGAATGTTCTATTTAGGACTGACTGAATTACTGAGGCGGTGACTATGGCTTATTTCTTGCCGTTGGCGGCCTGGTAGGCGAGGGATCGCTGGATGGCCTCTGGTACTGGGGGAGCGACGGGCAAATGGGCAGCCTGGGGCTGGAATCCGTTCTCATCGGCAACATAGTCGACTCGGTATTTCTGGCCATCATCTCCGATGTACTCGAAGAATCCGGAGGAGCGGAGGGCGGGGTTCTCGGATCCGATGTTGTGGACCTTGCCGGTCTCCTCAGCCAAGATCTTGTTCTCGGTCTCGTACAAGTAGTGGTATCCATCGATTTGGTCGTCCTTCAAGTCGCGGATGATGGCCCAGCCTCCCTCTCCCTGGCCGTAGGTGGTCTTGGGCTTGTACTGCACTTGTTCAACGTATTGGGGAACAACCTGGACAGCCTGGATGGTCTTGACGTTGCTCTGGGTGTATTGGCCTCCGTTTCCAGCTCTATAAAAGTGAGAGACATCATAATTTAATTAGTGTTAATTTTTCTAATTTTTTATTTTGAGTTAATCATATTTAATGACAAATTTTCGCAATTTTCAAGAACACTTTTCGTAGCTCATTTTAAGGCACATTTTTTAGAATATTTTATTACAAATTTGTTATTCTTTTTTGTTTAATTTTTGCAAGTTGAGGTTAGTTATTCGATTTTTTTAAATTAATAATTTCCTTGAAATAGTTAATAAATAAATCAAAACTTACTGGTGACGGTAGGGGTTATCCTGGTGGACGTATTTGCCAGCAGCATCTCCAACGTGTTTGTAGGGGTTGGGGTTGTGGACGTAGGCTCCGGAGTTGTCGTGGACATATCGGCCAGATCCGGCGTTGTAGGCGCCAGTGTTGTCATGGACGTATCGTCCATCGGCGATTCCGGAGGAGGTCCTGGTCACTTTGACGACTCGGACGGGAGCCTGGATGGCTTGGAAGGGCCTGGCACCGAACTGTGCGGAAGCGACACCCAAAAGGGCGCAAGCAACCTATTTTTTTGCGAAGGGGAGAAAAAACACATGAGTTATCCATCGATCTTGTTTGTCGTCTTTGATCATTTCACAAAATCACTAGGCGATCCTGCAACCCTGGTAATCCACTTGATCGGTTGGAGGGATCGCCTTAAACATCACACTGATCGGTTACTACTTACAATAAAGAATTTCATGATTGATTGAGGATCTACACACGCTAACAACTCGTTAGATAATGCTACTTTGTCTTCGTCGCGATCGATATTTATAGCGGATCGTGCGAACGCGATCGATCGGCTTGCGTATCATCTTCTGCTGAGCCGGTGAGATGGAAGATCGTTTAGTGCAGAGACAAGGAAAGAACACACATCTAAACGCAACGCGACATTCAAGAAAATTTAAATATTTCTTTTTTCAGTTTTTGGTAATGAATTTTTAATTTTTTTACCCGCGCTTATCTTTCTTGTATATGTATATCAGGTTATAACAATAGTGATGTGAACTGAGACGAGGTCGCAATTTTTTCCACATCAAGGCTGTTCTGGAATATGTGAACTCTTTGGTGGGTTGTCAAGCATTTGGAATCGCATAATTGATTAATAAATAACCGGGAATGGTGAACATCTTCTTCGTGATCCTCCTACGATCCGCCTTGTTTCGCATAATTACGAAGCGAGAAATTTGAGACAGATCGGACGATCGAGAGGGACAGTGAGTGACGTCGTTAAAGAAGCTAGGTACGACGGTGTGTTATCATATGATTGGCATAAATTTTCATGTTCTATTTCTGCTGTTGTCAAAACCCGTTGACATTTAGGCGGAATTTTCGCAGCCGGAATCCAAGTTCGCGGCTGAAGATCGAGCGATCGCGATCGGCACTGATCTAGAATTAGCAATAAATCGGACTCATCGCGAATCCATTTTTATGACTCTTAGAGGCTTTTAGCCATTTCGCACCACCATCATACCAGTTCAAGTTCATATGCAAATGACATTTTTGCGCGAGATATGAAATTTAGCATTTTTTCGATCTCTTCGGACGGATTTTTATTGCCCCAAAAGCAAGCACCCAGTCCCAGTTCTGAAAAGATCACCGGTATCATCCCAGAGACCATCCAACGTCAAATGGCTCCGAATACGTCATTCTGTTTCTTGTTTTCGATCGTCCCAAAACGAGATCTCCAATTAGTACGATCGAGTCAACGCAATCTGGAATCATATTTCGATGAAAGCGAAAAGGGTTTGTTGAATACATAATTGCGATCATTTACATATTTTGAATATTTTAGCAAATACAAATTTACATTCGGTTGTTTTTTTCTACTAAATTGTTTCAATTTGTCGTTTTGGAATGAAGACGATTACCATCTAATTTCGTAATATATTGTAACAGATACTTTATATATTTCTATATTTACTTATATTTCCATTTACTCGTAGGATGCTGTTAATTTAATTTGTACTAATATATCGACAGAATATTAATTCAACCTTTGAATAAAAAAATACCAAATTAGTTTTTTCAAGTTATTTTAACCTTTATAGATTTATGACTATTTTAGACTAAAAAACCAAATATTTGGAACGAATAAAATACAATGAATGTCTCCGTCTTAAAATCCTGTTTTTAACGGGAATATAGTAAAACTGTACAACTTTTTTTTATCAAAGATGATTGTTAGAAATTCAGCCGAATATTCAGTTT
>JXOV01016971.1:869-11211 GCA_001014945.1 Clogmia albipunctata | reverse complement strand
CGTTGTAAGATCCTTTATTTCCTACGGATTTACTTAAATCTTGTTATATATCCATCTATATATAATAGAATTGAATTCCGACTCATCTAGTTCTTTGGCCAGTTTTAAGGATGGATGGTGAGATTTCAGTCTACTCCTTGTAAGTATAGTTGTTTATTAAATGTAATTTGTAATAGACTAAGAGTGATTATAAAGAATTTTTAAATTGAACAGCCGCTTACCATCTGTAAGATCACAATTACGATAAATTAATAATTAATTGTTGTGCAGAACATTTTGCAATATGAATTGGCTTGTAATAATCTTAGTTGGTGGTGTGTAGATTATAGCACGCAGAGGTAATTCTGATTATAATTTATGGGATATCAGAAATTATATTTAATCAATAATTATCTTACTCTCAAGGTTGTCAATTATACATTTACTCTCATACATGAGATGTCGATCACAAGCAATCGCTGTCCAACTAAACAACCAAAGTGTCTAATGAAATTATGAAAAGTGGCCTAACAATCAATTAGACCGATTAAAAATGGAACGTGATCAGCAGGCAATTCGGACTCTCTCAGTTGGTGGTGTACCAGATGTTATCAGAAGGAGGAAGCAAATCGTTTCAATTATAATCCAGTTTAGCGTAAAACACCGTGCCTGTCAGCACAACTGTTATTGAGAAAATTAATAAATGGTCGCATTTTTCGCTCAACGATTAAAAATCACATTCGGTCCAGGCCATACGATAAGGCACCACAAAATAAGCACCTCAATTCGAATTTGTCTTTGAATACTTTCGCTTTCCTTGAAAAAATGTGTGTTTTGGCGCAATTCTCAATTCTCATTCAACACATGAGAGGAAAAAGAATTTTAATGGTACAAACAAATCAAGATTAAAAGACTAATGCTTGGACTAGATATATACATGTACTACTATATGTACGTATGTCAAGAGACTCTGTCTCTGATTCACAACAAACCTGATTTAAAAAAAATTACTTAATCAACCAACTAACCAATATTCTTGAAACGTACAGTACGATTTGTCTAATCAAAAATCAGTTCATGGAAATTATGCTAATGATAAGTATTTGCTTTTAGAATGCTTATGGTAAGTTGATTTATTTGTTATTTGCTCTAATCAAGGAAGGTTTCAACATTTATCTATAATTTATTTGAATTTTTATTATTTATTGGAATTTCCTTATCTTAGCTTTAAATTTTATAGTACGACATTTAAAAAAATATAGTTAATATCAAGTTTTGAGCCACACTGGGAGATACGGTGCATAATCACACAAGGAGNAATCAAGGAAGGTTTCAACATTTATCTATAATTTATTTGAATTTTTATTATTTATTGGAATTTCCTTATCTTAGCTTTAAATTTTATAGTACGACATTTAAAAAAATATAGTTAATATCAAGTTTTGAGCCACACTGGGAGATACGGTGCATAATCACACAAGGAGTTTCTCTATAATCGATTATTGTTCTTACGACATCGATTACCAACCTCCCTACCATGGCCTGACTCATTCATTCGTCCACTTGTAGACACCTTCTGCATTAAGACTTAGTAAGGTGTTGTTGATAAAGGGCACTTTATTAGTACGGGTTCTAAATGGTTAGTTAGAGAATAGAATACTGAATTTACGCCCTATATTGAGATTGTTTAAAATCGACATAAATCCTTAGAGTTCAAGAGTGACACCTATACATTTTTCCTCATGAGCGGCGGAGATGTTAGTGTTATTCCCCACTCCCTAAAATCTTTTCTTAACACTGACTCCAAGATATTTCTTTGATGTCAATTTATTTTTTAGTAAATACTATTGAGTATTGATATAACTGATGAGCTCTTTTTGCTTGCCTCTTTAAACACTTAATTGAAATGGTTTTAATTAAATAACAGTAATTCTTATTAAATTATTTTTAAGTCATTATCAATTTAAGAGTTTTCTTTGCTTTAATAGAGTTAGAAAAATAAAGAAATAATAAATCTGAAAATTAATTAATTTTTCTATATCGGTCACAAAGTAATTTTATTTCCATTTGTTCCAGAAGAAATTAATAAATATAAATCCATTCTGTTTCGATGGTAACAAAGCTTAGTTTTATCTTTTTATTTAATTTGCAAATTAAAATATAAGACGTTTCCCCTTTTGAATACGTACAAAGGTACGGGTATACGGATTTGAAAAAATAATCTGAATTCATTTTAAATTGAATGGTTTGATGACTTTATTTACATATACCCTTCAACTTACAAACCAGATTATCGAGGTTTGTTTTTTGCTGCCAAAGACAATTCTTAAAATTGATAAAATTCAATTTGAAAATTATTGAAAAGTTCAAAATTCTTTTAATAGCTGGTTCACACATAGAAATTATTCCGATTTGGGTATGTAATTCCGGAATATTTTCGATGCTTGGACAGATTTTGGTTTAAATTGTGTTGGAACTGGTTATTTCCAGAATTCTAGACAAAAAACAAAAGGGACGTGAAATTCCATTAAATATGCAAATAAGTTTGTATCTCACAATGGATGTCAAGTGTTTTTTTTAAAAAGTAATTCAATGGAATGGGTTCATAGGAATTGGTATTATTTTTTTTAGATTTAAGGTTTATTTGCTAAAAATTTCATATTCTTTTTATCAATCGATTATTTTGATTTTATCTCACATAATTCAACCTAAATTTAGAACTGAGAGCACTGTAATTACGATACATTGATAATGGAGTTGTTTGAATTGGACTAATCGATAATGTACTGTGCGGGAATTCTGGCTTTTAATTGGAATTACGTGACCATTTGGAATGCACATAAAACAGTTATTGCCTTTCATGTGACTGATTTACTTGGAAATCATTTGTGTAGGAGATTGATTGCCTAAATTAAATGCAGCTTGGTAAATTCTTGCTCGTTTGGCATTTGTAGTCGGATTGGCACAGTTGGTGGTGTTATTTAGCTTAACGTACTGTACTCTGTCTATTTTGCCGTGATTTTGGTGCCAAACCAATGTCCATAAGTCATAATCAGATCCAAATGGTGGACCTATTGTTGTTCATTGGGGCCGATTCAGTGGAGAATATTTGCGGAAACGGGGAGTAGGTTAATTAAATTGAAATCATCCCCCATCCTTTATTATCAGCATACACTTTGTATGTAGGTTTCATTGCAATTTACACGAATATGGGGGTGGGGAGAAACGTAAACGTTACGCACCTAAATTGATTGAATCAATTTCAGTAATCCCATCTAAGCGGCTTTGCCTTGTGGAAGGGTCGACTCCTCTCCTTGGGGGATGCTGGGAAGCCGGAAAAAGTACAGAAAAATGAACAAGAAGAGGTGAGGTGAAAAATGGGTGCGCAAAGACAGACAGGGTGAGCGTAACTTAATCCCAGGGTGCTTATTAGGCGAATTAGAAAATCGAGACGTGACAAACTATAAATTAATACGATCACAGCACGACTGAATGTAACGTTATTGTAATAAATTCAAGTATAGTTGTAATCAGTTCTGATTACACACCATACTACATCAGCTGAAACATGATTTATCTGTTATTTATGTATTCATTTACGCGGTCATATGATTACCACCACCAAAAATTCCAGCGATATTGCAAAAAACAGTAAACAATAGGACAAACTTGTCGCACTCGAAATACGAGTTTTCAGCTGTGTAGTCAGAGCAGCAGCAGCATGTAAGGAGAGCTCTGGTTTTTTCCTTCCATCATCCATTGCAATGTGGTTCCAGTTCAAAGTCATGTTCAAGAACGTTTATTCGTAAGGCGAATAGTAAATGGTGCGGTAACTTTTTACCATTATTATTTTTGACATTTATTTATTTGTTCATAAATTATGTAATTATCAGACATTTTTCGTAACCTGCCAGTAGTAGTGGATTGACAAACGCTTTTCCAATAGTTGTTATCCATCGAGGTTTGATTGATAAATGGATCGTATTTAAGCACAGCTACTAAACTATTTCTAGAAAATTAGTTGAACAAAACCCAATTTAATATAAATGGCTAAAGACTGAAATGTCTTAACATCCCCTGATTGATTTTAACTACTTCCCTCATACTTATGTAATTGAGGCATGTGACAAATTATTTACAACACAAATGCGACACAAATTCCCGACAGATGCTGATGAAGCGATTACATTAGTTAATGTCCTCGGGGAGTTATCTACAGATGAATTGGGAGATACTTACTTCTTACTATATATTAGTCCTAACCTCGACTAATGTCTAAATATTAGCGTGCTTTCTTAACAGATATTCAAGAGGGTGACTTTATTACGTAAGTAGACTGCTTGAAAGTTGATTCTTGCAAGAAAGGGTTGGTGAACTGAATAATAATTACTCTGGCTTTAAATTACTACATGAAACCGATTTTTATCAAAGGTTCCATCAATTTACATATGTAAGATTTTTAAAAATCGATAGGATAATGTTTAATTATCCTTATATTCTGAATTGAGGTTTATGTAATTATTACTCCCTTAATAATCCTTAATAATTTCTTGTCTTTTCGGTTTCAGATTAATGTATCACCAGTTGATATCTATGTGTGTCAGCGTTTCAGTCTCCATACTGCATCCAAAGTGTACACGATTTGACCTTCACCTGTCCCTTCCTCATTTTTCATTTCCGCACCGGAATCTCGCAATCAGTTTGTTGATCTTCCTCTATGAAAATACAAATGAATTCAGGCCGTTTGCACAAATCTGTAATAAAAAAAAACTTATGAAAATAAATCTGCATCTCTTACACCACTGTAACATATTCATGAAATTTAAGTTATATTGAATATAGTTATTATTTAGCAGAATATCCAATATTTTGTCCCTTTCAAATAAAATGATTTAATATATGCTTTGTGTTGATGCCAGATGCAGTCCTGTTCCAGGGTAATAGGGATAACACAGCTTTTATTTATTTGCAATGACACAATTAACTTTTTTTTCTCCAATTTTTATAACTTGACAATGTTTACTCATTGATTTTTGGAAACTGAGGAGAAAACAATATGTTACACGTACGTAAGCGGCTCTATTCATATTATCCAAGCGTTCACTTTGAATAATATGGCGCCCGCACATGAGACTAGGGCCTCGGATAAACGGGATTCTACTTTACAAACATTCTTTATTATAGAATATCAATAATGTTCTTTATGATTTCGAAGTATTTTAAAAATAGACAAGAAAAGAACATTCTCGTATATACTATTAGAGGTGTGAAATAATAGTTATTAGTTATAGTTGACATTGTGAATATAAGAACGATAGATTTCAAGCGTGTTAGATTTTTAATATGTTTGAAATTTTAATTATTTTTTTACTCAATTTGAATAACATTTATTTAATGTTATAGATACCAATAAATTAAACTATGAATAAAAAACACATTAATAATTAAACACACTGATAACATTAATGTTTTCCATTTTTAAATATAAATTGATTTAATTAATTACCGAGTATATCCTCTTAGATAAGTCTTGTCTTTCATAACTATTACATAGTCCACTTCTTATTCTAATTATAGCTCATGACTTAAAAAATGCGCTGAATTGAATTTCTTCATTAAGTTCGCAATCTAAATATTAACAATATGCTTAAATTAAGTTTTGTTGTAATTGAAACACTATCGTTGATTTCTTCCAATTGACAAAGATGCGAACTAGACACAAGTACCGGATTTGCAACTTAGTTCATTTTCTGGTTAATTGCAAAATGCAGATTATTATTTAACTGTTATAATATTGGCCGGCAGAAATGTCGTTGGACAATTGCAGACAAATAGTACATATTACCTAATTGTTGTGGTAAGAAATCGCAGAAATCAAAGTTATGTAAATAACGGTTTGCTGTGCGATAAGAAGCTTTGCAAAATACCATTACAAATCGTAATCTAAACTGCAATTTCCAACTGTCGATTCTTATTTCTAATACCTCGGTGTAGAAAACAAATTTATGCGGAATGGGCAAAAGTAGGGCTCAAATCGACCGTCGTTAGATCTACTTAATATGGCAATAGAAACCTTTTTTTCTGTTTGGGGGATCCGGATGGTATCTCCTTTCAATTTTGTAAACCAATAAAACAATGCTCAGGTTTTTAAAATATGAAACGAACGGGGATGAAAACACATAAATGGCTAATAAATTCAGCAGAGTGTAATCAGATAGATGGTCCATTTTAATTTGCCAAATACAGAGAACAACCCTTCAAATTAAATTTCAAGTTAGACCCTCCTCTTAATGAATAGCTCAATTGGCCGAGACAGTTCTTGGCACCTGTGGAAAGTTCGCGCGGAATGAGATCGCTTCGCCAATTTTAGAGTGATTTATAGCCGTCATGATTCAAGGGTAACGGGCCACATTCCTTCTTTCCTTCATCTCACGTACGTACTCAAGATCCCGCGCTTCACCATCAAAAGCACACACCAACATTTGTCATCAGCAAATGGATGTATTTCATATGTATAAAGGCGTATAGTATGTATTATGACATTGATATAGAAATAAATCTGGATCAAAAATTGGTTGGGTGAGTTAAAAAAATGATTTAGGAAGAGTGTTTGGATTGAAATGGATTTGTCATGATGTGCTTTTAGTTTCATTTATCATGACTGTTTTTTTTTCACTTCTCTTCTCCCCCGATTGATTATCAAGGAAATATCTTTATCAGTTTTGTATTATGAACCGTATTTTTGATTTGGGAAGTAATTGGATTGGAATTAAGTCTATAGTATGCTAATTACTTCGGGGGTGACGTGAGCCTCAATCACGGTAAGACGCCACGCCAATCTACTTTTCTGCTAGGTGACTGAGCGGCATCGAAAGCAAGGTCACTAATTTCGGTTCTTTGCTTTGCTTGCCATCATCAACAATATCAACATCGCGCGCTTACCACACGCACACACACACTAAAGACAAAGATTTCATTGGTTTTCAGAGGCAAAACTAGTGTTCCATATCAGGGCAATGGATGGATGGATGAATGGATGAATGGTGGAGAGGTAATAGCAGCAGCAGCCACCAAACTACTAGATAACTTGATACAATTATTATTTTTTGTCCGCGATCGGCGACAACAGTGGCGTGGAACTATAAATTGGGCCCCACTCAACGGACTAATCACAGTCAGCTAACAGTCCTAGTCCAGTCTAGGAGGTTAATCAGACACCGCAAGTTACATTTCTAATAAACACACCACCTCAAACAACAATATGAAACTATTCGTAAGTATCCAACCAACTATCGATCGATCGGCGAGCAATTAAGTGAGAGCCCAATGCGGAAAATTAATAGCGTAGCGGAGATAAGAATTGTAAGCCAGTGGTGCAACATAAAGTGAAACTGAATGGAAAAGTGTTACAATTTACAATATGTGAACCCGGTGAACGAATATAATATATTACAAGTTGCATAATACTACGGAATGCCCGGATTAAGTCTAACTGAGTTTCCTAATCCAAAAAGTTCAAGAAGATCATAATCTCTGAATAAGTTACATTTTATTCCACTTATCGGTAAATTTCCTGTTTGCAGATCTTTGCCGTTTTATGCGTCGTTGCCTGCAGTGGCCAGTACTGGGCTACCCCCTATGCTGCCTACTCCCCATGGGCTTACTCTTATCCCTGGAACTCCTGGGCCCACGCTCCAGTCGTTTTGGGTCACAACGGAGTCCCAGTAGATACCCCCGAAGTCCAGGCTGCCCGCGCTGCTCATCTCCACGCTCACACCGCCATCACCGGAGTTCCCCAGGACACTGCTGAAGTCGCTGCTGCCAAGGCTGAACACTTTGCCGCTCATGCCCGCGCTCGTGCTGGACACAGCGTGCACAAGCGATCAATCCACGCTTACGCCGCCCCATGGGTCAGCTACAACGGAGCCCCCATCGACACCCCTGAAGTCCAGGCTGCCAAAGCTGAACACTACGCTGCCCATGCTCGTGCCCTTTCTGGCCAACACGCCGTCGTCGCCGCTCCCTACGCCACCCTCTACCCCCATGCTCCTCTTGGACCCGATGGCCGTGTCGTCGACACCGCTGAAGTCGCTCAGGCTAAGGCTGTCCACTTTGCCGCCCACGCTCAAGCCCAAGGCCATGGAGTCGTGAACGGAGTCCCTCTTGACACCCCCGAAGTCGCTTCCGCTAAGGCTTCCCACTTTGCCGCTGTTGCTGAGGCCAAGGGCCGTGCTGGATACTGGAATGGAGCTTGGGACCGCAGCTGGGATGATGGACAATGGGACGGCAGATGGAACCACTTGGTCTACGCCGGAAACTACTACGGACAGCACATTCCCGTGATCCAGAATGGAGTTCCAGTCGAGACCCCAGAAGTCCAACACGCCAAAGCCGCCCACGCCGCCGCCCATGTCGAGGCCAACGCCCGAAATGCCTGGTCTGGACACTGGTAATCACTCCTCACCAATTTCATTAGCCATTCTCAATCCATCGCTCCTCTAAAAAGAGGGAGCTCCGATCTGTAACTCATCTCTATGTTTTTTTTACCTTTTATGATATTAATTTCCTCATGTATGTAATATAAAAACTCTATACCTCTTGTCCGAGTGGAAAGCATTGCACCGAACAGAATGTTTTTTTATAATTGCGAAATGTGTAAATCAGGTGTAAATAACGAAATGAAGTGCGAAATAAAGTCAATTGAATAAAACGAATGAAGTTGCACAATTTTTGTCTTGTCTCTCTTTCAGCGGTGATAGATATTGTCTGCCTTCACAAGTTACAAATTACATTGCCTGGAATTGTGGCCTCCTGAAATCAGGTGGGCGGATAATTACAATATCAAATGCTCTTTGTCTCGGCAAATGGAGAATTCCAATTTATCATTCAAATTGAACCGGAATCAGTCTCGTTGTGAGATACATATTTTACTGAGCACTAAATTTCATTGCCAATATGAACCAGTTTCGAAATGATCACTGGAATGGCAATAAAATCGACATTACCCACACTTTGTTTATGGCTTTCGGCAGCTGGACAAACGACACATTACAAATCCGCAGGAATTTATTTCTGGTCACTTTGACATTTGCTGATAATTGATACTGCAGTAAATAGTCGAGTCGATTGTCCCTCAATATAATTAATGACAGTCTGTCGATGGAAAACCAATGTACAACTTTAGAGACAAAACCAATCAATGGTGGTAGCTGGGAGCAAATCAATTCAAATTACTTCATCTCGGGGCCAGTCAATGCCCGCATTTTATTCATTTATTCGCTCATTGCCAATAAAAGGCGACCCAAGTCTCAAATTCGGAGCCTTATAAATCTTGTTTTACCTTTAAAAGGATACCTGCTGATACACACACACACAATCCTTAAAGCCTTGATTCCTGATCCAATCCCGAGCTTCACATAAAAAGTAATACCTTCAACTCGTAAATTTACTCCGTCTTTAGAATATCCTGACAAGTACAAAGTCATCTCACTTGAACTTATTACTTTTATTAGATCCCTTCAAAATGGGCCACCTTCTTCGTTTCCAAATTTCGACTCAAGGTGACACAATATTAAATGGCGGCGATGTCAGCGGGCGCTCTCTCAAGTGAGCACCTAAATTGAAACATTATTGCGGTACGGAATCCACTTTACAGCATTCCACAATTGCTGATATTTCCCTCTAAAATTCTTTTTATGGGCTCCCAAATTACAATTTATATTTCTCACATTGTTCTGTATTGACAATGTAACATTTACATATTTTTCATTTCAATTATACATATTAATAAAATCTTTGAAATTCAAATTTAAATTCCCAACAAAGATTCCTCAAATTTTACTTTTATGCTAATTTTAAATTAAAACAAAAGCAACTATAATAATTGTCATTGGTTGATTTTAGTAATGTAAATGATTTAATTATATTCTAATGTTTCTGGGTAAAGTTTTGATTTTAATAACAAACAACTTCTTTTAAAAAGCTAAGCTTTAANAATATATTAATATAGTATAAAATAACCTTGATACTGTTTTCATAAATATAAAACTATTATTATACAAAATATTTGGAAATAGGGCTACACTATTATTTGAGCATTTTAAAAATAGAAAACAATATGTAAGTTTAAATTTAATTGATTTCGATATAATATATCATAAAAATGGAGTTCCACAAAGAACTGTATTAGCAAAAAATATATAGTACGTAATTTAATGAGAGTAATACTATTATAAAGTATTCCAAAGGAACATTTATGCATATGATATATTTATATGATAATAAGTTAAAAGCATAATAGTTATTTAAACAACGTGTGGGAAAAATGAACCATAATTAAACTCGAGTAGAGTTTTCTAATAGA
>JXOV01016963.1:0-17405 GCA_001014945.1 Clogmia albipunctata | reverse complement strand
TTATAAGTTAGTCTTAAGGAAAAAAAATTGTTAATAAATTATATATATTTTCAGGACATATATGTTTTGTACAGAACAGTGTCCATTTAAAATAAAGAAATATATATATAGAACATATTTTAATTCGATTAGATTGAAACAAAAATAGTTTACCTTAAAATACTTAATGCATTTTAGTTACATAAAATCGATTTTATGGTACTAAAATTTGTTCTGTCAAAGTCGATATTATAGCACAAGTGCTTTAATGAATTCGTTAATTTTGAGACTGTTTTATTGGATGGTTTAAATTTAAAGAGTACTAAATCTACTGATTTCAAACCTTTTAAATTTAAATCATGGATGTTATTTCCTGTGTGCAAGTAAGAGATGTCAAGATACAGTTTTAGCTGTTACAATGTAATGAGGGAATGAAACAGAAAAAATATGAAATAAAATTTTAAATTTGAATTTATTCTAATTTTTTATTCGCTTGCATGTAGTGTTTAGTATCATTCTAAATGATGCTCAATTTCTGTCTTCAAACTTTATAATTTCAGTTATCTTTATGACTTTTGGAGCAGTGAACGAGTTCCTCCCATCACCCCTATAATTTATTACAAAATGTTGTATAAAACACGGTCGATAAGCATTATTAAACACAAGTTCTTTTAACCCTAGTGTTTAATACGAAGTTTTTCTTTAATTAACGACACCGAACTTTAGGCCTTCTTTAAGGCACTCGATAGAGGAATAAAACAACCCTTGTGTATAATAATGACTTATCTTATCGACCTAGTTGTATGATTGATGTACAAAAAAATTTAAAAAGAAAAAAAAATTGTTAATTTTTTAAATATTTTATAATAGCTTTCAAATTAAGATATCTTAGATAAAATTCTTTGTAATTTAATTACTTTAAAAGTACCATAAATTATATCTTTTTGGTACTATTCTAAGTATTGTTTTACCAATTAAAATAAAATTCAAGATTTTTAAATGTACAAATAACCTTAAGGGAAATAGCTCTTAAGGAATCAACTAAGATATTGTTCTGTTAATAATTCAACTTGGCAGAAACGACCAATTACAAAATAATTCTTTGTAATTATAATGATTTGTAACAAAACAGTGAAGATATTTCAAAAAGTCTCACTATGAAATTGAATTTGATAAAAAAAAAACTAAACAATTTCAGTGCACTTCACTGTACTGAATTGGTTGTAAGGACTAGGGATTTAATGCGTCGCTATAAGTAAATGCTTGCAGAAAGTTAGATCGAATCGGGGTCGTAAACGAAGAATGGTTCGAATATTAACAGTTGGAGACGATAAAAATATCTCTACAATTGCTTGCCACGGCATGCAGTCGTAAATTCTGGAGCGAAAAATTACAATGTGAAATATGCGAATGGCTTTCGAATCGTCTTTATGCCACTTTCTTTCAGTTTTACTCCCTCTCCTCTTCTTCTACTAGTTAGTCCTTCGTCCTAATCAGATTTACATTACAAAGGACAGGGCTCGATCGGAATTAAACGATAATAAATTGGGGATTTTATGGAAATGTCTATTCAATATCGATCTTTGTTTATTTTTGTAACAAGTTTCAAATTAAAAGACGTTAAGCAAACAGAAAGGAAATAGCTAAAAAAGGAGCAATCCTACGAAACTTGGACTTCAAATCGGAACTGGACTAATTAGGTCAACAATATCGATGAGGTGTAAACACGAAAACAGGACGTAAATTATTTTTTCGCCAAGAAAGGAACAAAAATAATTCTATTAAGCCAAATAAATACTATTTCTTATAAATTATTCGACTTGGTGGGAAATTAGCATAGCCGTTGATTTAGATGTGCTAATTTTAATAACAAAAAACTTTAATTATAGAGAAAATAAGAGAAATGTGATTTTGGTCATTATTAGATTCCTAATTGTTTAATAATTTGGCTGAAGGAACTAATTTGTTCCATTTCCATGTTTTGAAATGGAAAGAAAAAAATCCGAGAACTTTTTATACAACTAGGTCAAAAAGGGACAGTCACATTTCACACTCATTCTGGTCTAAGGTAAGGAGACGACTTAGCGCTATTACTACTCCTTAGAACTTGTGAATAGGAAATTAAAAATATATACTAATTCCACACTACGAAACCAGACGCAAGGCAAATATTTCTAGAATTGCACAACGCAGCTGAAGAGATGGGCTTATCAACTAATGAGAACAAAAATGATTACAAGATAGAACCTTTGGTGATTTTAATATTGAAAACGTAACAGATTTTACCAATTTAGGTCTCTCTCTCTCTCTCTCTCTATAACAATCATGGTGAGGGTTGGGAAATTCAGACAAGTATAATTGCTGCAAACAGGACATACTTTTTCTTGGAATCTATATTGACTAATAGAAATGTGCACAGGCTATCAGAGATAAGATTATATAAGACACCAATTCGTCCTGTACTTTGTTTTCGATGTGAAATCTGGACGAAAAAAGCAGAGACTATTGACATCTTTGAGAGGAAGTTTCTCCGAAGGATTTATGGTTTAGTCCAAAATGCCAATAGCCGGCGAATTCGATAGAACCGCGAGCTGTAGTCACTTTATTAGGACGTCAGAGCATCGGGATACATAAAATGCTTAAAGTTACAATAAGCCGGGGTAATATGAATGACGATAGGAACCCACAGCAAACATTATTAGGAAAAGCAACAGGAAAACGCCCAGTGGGTAAATCACGCAGACGAAAGGCAGAATCAGTTAACGTAGCCAGCAAAGATCTATTGACATCTGAAGATTGGAAAACGAGGTCGCTGGAAAGAGAAAACTTGAAGAGGCAAATTCTGGAGGGCTAAGCCCGACTTTTCATAGAATATTTATTTTATTGTGAAGAAAATAATTGATATTAACTATGGAAACCTTATCGTTTAAATACTTTTACACTGCTCTTTCCAGGTAATTTTCCGAGATCATTTCAGATTACATTTGACACTTTTTCTCAATGATTTTACGAAAAAGCCTTGAATCTATGGTGAATTAATAACATCGGTGTTATTTTTAATGTGGATTTTCGTTCATACTCGTACTATTATATTAAAATGAAATACCTTACAAACTCTACATACAGCGTGAGTTAGTTGTATAAACGCACCCACGATTCCTTGATATCTCTGGCATCAGGCAAGAACAGAATTTAAACACAATATTAATTTTAACCAACCCTTTATTGTATAGACGATGTGCAGGGTAGTTTTTGATCTTTAAAATAGTATGGTTTGGGTTAAATATGTCGAGCGGTTTGTTAGCTACGGCGCATAATAGCCTAAAACCCGCTATGTCAGAAAATATTATCCGAGATTATAACATTAGTTGTTCTCTTATATGTAAATATTAGCATCCAGTGATGCACAAAGGTGACAGTCATCATTACTTTATCTGAATTTGAATTTTTTTCTTCTATTTTCACATTTAGACTTTCAAAGAAAGCTGGTGGTCTTCTTTGTCATAGTGTCCCATTTTTCGGAATTCTTGAAATATTTCGGAATGTATAACTATAAAAAAATACCTCATAATGGAGATAAAGTTGTGTATAGCGCTGACTAATAAAACGAGAGCGTTTTTCCGTTTTTACGCAGTCTCGCGAAACCCATCAAAGTATTTACAATTATTTTGACATGCAATTGTGATTTGTTAAGAGTAATATTGTGTGTAAATTTGAAGTTCTTCCAGAGATATCAGGAATCGTAGGTGCGTTTAAAGAGCTAACAAACTATGTATATATACAACTTTGGGATATATGAAAGACAGGACTAAATAACATAAAATATAATCCATATTTGATTAATATCGATATGAAATAAAATTAGACTTTGTGTGATCCTTATAAGTCGTAGTCCACTTAAGATTTTAATGTTCTTTCGTGTTTTTAGAGTGGCGGATCGGCGTTGGTTTTTGGCATTAACTTTTCTGAATTATCGACTGTAAAATAGTTTCTAACTTTGAAACCATCGTCGAGTGTTGTAAATATTTACAATTGCTTTCCATAATCGATCACTTGAGTGGAAATTAACACCAACACTTTTATTAAAACTTTGTCATTCAAAAAATGGCAAACACCACTAAACAAAGCCCGAAAAAATGAAACCGATGTAGTAGTTTTGCTAATAAAACACATTACGAATTGTTCAAACTTTGTGGAAGCATATCGCATTGGCTGGACTGGTCTGGTGTGTTTCAACAGCACAATCGGGCGCACAGTTGGTGGTGGTGTTTGTCGGATCCGAATTTAGTTCCATTTTCCCCCAAATTGGCAATAATGGCACGGGGAGGAAAACAAAGGGCCAGTGACGACAAATGCGACTGTCTTCTTCGCCATCAAACAGTATTTATTTCCCATAATGGCGAAAATCCTCGCCGAAAAATATCTCAATCGGATGGACAGAATGGCAATGCGACCTGAATGAGAATTTCCTCCACAGTAGCAGCAGAAAGAAGAAGAACAAGGACATAACAAAAGGCAAAGGAGGAACAACATGTTGGAGGCGAAACGTGTTTCCGAATCTCTCTCGAACTATAGATATTATTATTGTAGTTTTGATCTTATGAGAAATTGATACCAGTCATCTTGACCCATTCCATTATCTTTGATTGGTTTCAAATTTTGAACTTTATGACATTTCGAAGGATTGTTAAGGGTTCCATTAAAACTTTATTAATAGCAAACACTATTAAAAATGCAATCTTTAAATTCAAATATATATTTATTTTTTTATATCAAAATAGGACTACAAATATTACTATTTTAAGAAAATAATTGAGGAACAAGATTCACCAAGTCAAAGTTAGCCACAGCAAAATATGATCCTTAATCACGTAACTTAATTGCAACAAAAATTTATCAATTAAAAATTTAACAAATTCAACGCTTATAATCAAATTTGTATAAATCATTAAGTTGTACTACAAAAGTATCATTTTTTATTTTTAATTAAATACAATACATCTAATTTTTTATTTCCCTTAGGAGATATTTAAATTCGTTTTTAATGCCAAAATGATACTTATTTTCGACATATAATTTGAGCTTTTAAATTTCCTTATAATTATTATTTCTTGGAAAATTTTAAATTACCAATATAATTCCTAGTAAAGGTACTTTGGCAAAATAAACTTTAAATTTAGACAAAAAATAAATAAAACGCTTATAAAAAGGATAATTTCAAATATCAAATATGTATATTTTTCATTTAAAATTGATATTTTGACTCTAAAATTTGATCTATAACATTGCAATGACAAGGGCGACCCATTTAAAATAAAAGGGTTGTCCTTAGCTTTTTAATGAAAAAAGTTGTTATTGCAATGAAAAAGATTACTTTAAGGAAATTTTTAAATCACTAGGGCATTTTCTGTATTATAAAAGTAAAAGGAATCTATCAAATTTGAAAGTCTGTTTCGTTGTGGATGTTTTTACTTAATTAGCGGATTATTTCCCTGTTTTAACGGGTGGTTTTCTTTAATTAACCTAGTTTGTCGAACCTTTGTATGAATAACTACTGCCAACGTCATATGGAGAGGAAAATAATTTGTGTCCGCATGCAGGACAGCATGCCAAACGTCGAACTCAGAAAAATAACAAATGTACAAAGCGTCTTGACCAGAATTAAATCTCTAAAATTCCAATGAGCTAAAAATGTGGCTTAAGCCAACAATTGGACAAATCTGGTTCACAGTTGGACTCGCAGAAAATCAAGAGGAAGATTAACGGATCGATGGGACGGCGACCTGAGACGATGTTTTGGCATTGGATGGAGGAGACTGACGACAGACAGAGAGTTATGAAAGACGAGAGGCCTTCGTTTAGGAGTGTTTGGTATAGGCTAAAAATGATGATGAAACTATATGCAGGAGAGGAGTACAAGATAATTCTTTCACACGAAAGAGTGTGACAGAGAAACTAAATTTTAAATTTATATTTAAAAAGTCAATGATATTTTTAGATTTTAAAAGTATAAATATATTTCAAAATTCAAAAAATTTTGAATCAAATACTGTCGATTATATAACTCTTACTACGCTTGTGAATTTAAAGGACTCCAAAGCTTAATAACGTTATATTTTATAGACCCAGTTGAATAAATAACTATTTTTAAATAGTCTCAATTTTTAAACACGATATGGAAAATAAGAATTAAATAAAATTTGCACATCAGATATTAAATACCAATTTATAATCAATTTTAATCTATTTTGTGGTTAAACACATTTAAATGTAATAATTTGGATTATCAGAAAATTTATATTGATCTCATTATTTTTCAAATTAAACAATATCAAACTATTCGAATAAAAAACACTTGATATTATCACATTATTTTGTCATTTTATATTAATTTCAGGAACCTTTAATAATATTTAATAGGAATAAGAAAAAAAACCCTAAAATTAACAAAATTCAACTATAAACGAACTTTTTTAAATTTTATTGTTACTAGTATTTAACATAAATTTTTTTTTAAATAATAACAATACTTTTGAATATCTAAAGGACTTTTTCTAAATCAAATTTAAAACGTGTAAGCCATTATCCATCTCATCCAAAATCATCTTTCTATAACCCATTTACCCAATTTAGAAAATCTTATTTGAGAATTATTAAGAAAAATGACTGTAATATCGTTTTACATAAAATACTGCATATTGAGAAAATCAACAGCTCAACCCTTTCTGAAATGATAACATTTAATCTTGTATTTTTCTGTGAATGTAAAAGAGGCATAAAAAGTGATAATTTCACTCTTTATGTGATTTAAGAGACTCCGATTACGCTTTTCCTCTCTCCTTTTTTGGTGTGGTGGTTTTTTGCCCGGCTGGAAACGAATGAAAATTCAGAGGAGTGGAAAGGACTATGTGTGAAAATTTTCCACCCCCTTAAACATTATAATGAGGGCGAAAAGTTGGGTTATAACAGACATCGATAATAATGTGAAATGTCAAAGGAACATTCTTTATTATATGCCAATTTGCATTTCGGTGACAAATAGAGGGCGGCTTTTAAAAACCAAGTCTTAACCCTTAAATTCTTCAGTCTAATGTTTTTATTGATAATTTTTAAGAAGCAAAATATCATTGTATAATTCTAGTTTTTGAAATTAATTTAAAAAAATACTGCATCTAATACAAATAAGATTTACCAAGAAACTATTTCAGGATTTTGAGGTAAAGAATATTTTCTACAGAAATTAACGTGTATACAACTACGAGAAAATTAATGGCCCATCTAGCATGCTCTTATTGGTCTAAAATAGGTACTTGTCTTGAACTTATAGTGTTAAGTAAAATTCCTAATGATGATTTCGGGATATACATATAAGCACTAGCACCTATTCATACCAATTTTTAAATTTATAATTAAAGTTAAACTAAAATTGTGCTAGATAGGCAATGATTTTTTCGCAGTTGAATATTAAAACTATCCTTTATCAACCAGAAAAAAACACTGTGAAGACATCTCATTTGATACACTTTTTGGGTCATTCTGGGTTAAGATTCCTAGTTCAAATTTTGGATTATTTTTTTATTTTTCATTTGAAGCTCAACATACATTCCTTTTCCTATTATTGTGAGTAATGTTAACAACCATTAAAAGTTAAAACCTTGACCATTTCGTACTAGTATTATACTTCTACCAGTTTCATTATTTACAAGGAAAACTTAAAAATTGACATGTTTCACAAATGTTTCAAGTGAAATCTCAAATTGTGAAGTTACCGTTAGCGGTTAAAATTCCTCTTCATCACTTGGTCATAAAGCAAATACTTATTTTATTGTGACACGGATCATTTGTTTACTTTAATTTATGTGAAATAAATTTCCATTTAAAGGGTATTACTATAATTTACTTACATTACAGTTACGCAGATTTATCTCTGATATTTACGTAATGTGCCAAAAAACGAACAAAAATAGCCAAATTATATGAAGATGGCTGTTGAAACGGTAAATATAAAAATTTTAAAACAAGAAACTTAATCACGTTCCTATGGCATAACCGAGATCAAAATTTTGTGTAGTTTAAGGGCAACAATGGCGACCAAATTTTGACTTTTAAACAAATTTGTTGGATAGTTGATAATTTTTTTGACTAGTGACATAAAAATTTATACTTTTCACTGAGTGCCATAAAGTGTAACATTACGAAACTTAAATGGATATCGAAAAGCGTATGTTTCGATACGGGAGTGCAAAATATTCGTTTCAAAATTAGGAAATGAACAGTTTATTGCTTTTCATATCTTTTTCTCGAAAAAGGATTGAATTGTATGGTTTAGTACCACGGTCTTTTTATGGGAGGTTTGAGGATGTTTTGGTATTTTGGGTCGAGAGCTTGTCATAGTCACAAACAGTCTCTTTGTCGTGTTTTGTTCGCAATGTACTTTGAAAAACTTGAGTATTTCCTTAGTCTGTTTGATCAAAGTGCAGGACACTAATTTAAAAGTAATTTTGTTGTGCTTTCTTTTCGATAATTTGTTGTAAAAACTCCTATCCATATCATAAGGTGAATGTTTGATGTTAATTTTGAAATTCGACGATCAAATGAAAGACCTACAAATAATAAAATCTACCACATTTTTATGATGTCGAATGGGTTGATCTTCAAGACCTGTTGGAATATATTTTGGGAAATCGACCAAAATGCTAGGTCCCGACCCTTTCTGAGGAGCTCTAGTGCAAAGGGTGAAATTAGTTTGTTTCCTACCAGGACACTAACCCGTCAGATATCATTTGAACAAAATTCTTTCAAATGCGATATGTAGACTGCACTAAAAAGCATACGAGTCCACAGTATACATCTTGTGTGAGTGTCGGGCTCTAGATTTAGTTTAATTTTGGAGAAAGGTCTTTTTTCGCGAGGTGTTAGAATCTAATGTTATCAGAGATATTCCGGTCTGGAGAATTGTGACTTTCATTACAAACCCTGCACATCTCCTGACTTAAAACTAATACATGGAGAACTGCACAATATATCTAATAGGTCGCAGTACAGGTGCCAATGGGCACAATATATCTTATAATCTCATATGGGTTGAATTGTTGTTGAAGTTTAATCGTAATTTGTGAACAAATTGAAATCTGTCGCCTTACGCAGAGGATCTAATGGATCGAAGCAAAAGACTCTAAGTAAAGCAATAACGAAACTAAAAGAAGCATTTAAAGGATAGATTATCGATGAAGTGTAGTTTTTTCTTGAATATAGTAATCTGCTCACATTGAGTTTATAGTGTTCTATCATCCTCAAAATTTTTTAATTTATGCAATGGAATTTATATGATATGACTAACCCTTTTACTTTGAACTAACTTTTATTTAAATTAAAAAAAAAATATATTAGACATTGGAGGGTTAAATAAGTATTAAACTGTCGATTTATCCACCTACTTTCCTCTCCCTCTTCTGAGAAAACCCATAAAATCCGGTAAATTGTTCGTGATTTTTAATTAATTTTGCGTCGTTGCGTTGCTTGAAAAACGAACCGAGGAACGGCAATTTGGGGGTTTTATTGATGATGGCAAA
Organism: Clogmia albipunctata; assembly: GCA_001014945.1. Lineage (NCBI taxonomy): Eukaryota > Metazoa > Arthropoda > Insecta > Diptera > Psychodidae > Clogmia > Clogmia albipunctata. The sequence goes on along the minus strand of JXOV01016963.1, from coordinate 7,854 downwards.
CTGTTCATGTTTAGATTGGCGTCTGTTCTGTGATCAGAGACCGTAATAATGTGGAAAGTAATTAGTCTAGGCAAAGCACTAAATCCTCGGCCTCTGCTTCGATTCGTCCTGAGAGCGGCGCTGATTTAAGGCAGTTCAAGTGCTCCGCTAAGCACCACGATTTATTCAGAGACACGAACGTCGGTACAGTTGGCGAAAAATTGAAATTGGAATCAACCATTACGATAAAAGCTTTCTCCCATTTCAAAAACCAACCCCCCAATAATTACTACAACAATCTGATTTGTTTCGCTTTTGCTTTTAATTTAAATATCTCGCAGCTAATTCTTTTCATTCATTTTTTCTATTTTTATAGGTAATCAAATCCTATTTTAATCTTATTTAAGAAGGAACTTAGAACGGGATTATGATTGAAATTGGTATTGGTATTGGTCGTAAAATTCTTTAAAAACTTGTTGTAATTATGTCTTTTGAAATTCTGATATTGAATACGTACAGTTTTCGGCAAATAATTATTTTAAAAAATTCAATAGTATTATTGATTTTTTATTAGGTGCTCAGTAGATATTTATAGTAACAGTCTGCGTCAATGTAGGGAACTAGTGTTGTACGATAGTCTTAATTTTAAGTTAACGTTTACAAACTTATTCAAATGTTTTTCGTTATTCGTAATTAGATTAATTACTTTGCAATTCTTTCAAAATCATTGTAACTGATATAATTGTCAAGGAACGAGACTGAGGATTTTGGCTGAGATGTGTTTAGATATCCAAGAATGCTTTTCAACACTTGAGATCCTAGATATATATTTAATTTTTGTTATTGATAACAATATTAACAGTGTTGAATTATTGGCTTGACTAAAACCTGATTAGTATTTGAAGTATTGTTCATTGTAGGCAGGCTTTACATCTCTTTGGGCGGAGAACAGTGGCATTGTTTTGTTTAGACTTTAATTGTTACGGGCGTAGTTATGTTTTATCTTTTTCTTTTTTCTTCTTTTTTGGATACATAAATTCGAATCATGGTTACAATTAAAAGATTACAAACATTAAAACAAATAAAATATAATAAATAAAATAATTGTTGTTACCATAGATTATTCTTTATTTTAAAATTATTTTTAATAAAGGTTTGTTTTTTGTGCCTACAAACATAGTAGTTTTGAATATTTTTCATTTGAAGGCGGGAACGGTGATTTTCCATATGATTAAGTTGTGATTTTTTTTTATTCAGCTAAATTTTTAATGATAGTTTTTGACAAATATTTGGCAAAGCAACATTTTAAGATATGATAACGAAAGAGTCGTAAGAAAGATGCTCAAAAGCGTTCCTCAGATAATAAATATTTATTATATACAACTGGACCTGAGAAAGGAGAATCAGTAAATTCAGTTGAGCTAGAGTGTAACCGAACTTAAGAAAAACTGAGGTAGAAGAAAAGATTGTTGAGCCAAAAACCAGGCAGTCCGTCTCTATACTTCAGAGTGATAACTATAAGCAAAGAGTCCGTTTCTGACAGTCAAGCTGTTCACATTATTGTTAACCTCTAAAGTGGTCGCGTTCATGAGTTTATATTGAAGTCAGTAGTTGCCCAATCAGATCAACACGTCTAGAAATACTGTATTGTTATATACATGTTCAAACTTAAATACAATAGGGCCACTAAAATTTCTTTTTTAATCATTTTTAACAAACATTGTATTCCATAATTCACTTTATTTACATTCCAATCAATTTCAAGACAACTAAAAACGAAATTAATTTAAACAGGATAGTGTGGCTGACCTCATTTGCACAAGATTCTATGAACGGATTACATACTCCCAATGAATGACCGACTATTAATTTAATTTTGGCAAAGATTTTTCGAGCTCAATTTCACTGCTAAAAAATTACACATAAACGGGAGACCTTTACTTGAAAACGAAATTGCCCCCATACATTTTTATGTCTGTTCCACCTTCGGACCGTATAAACTGGCCGGTCACAGACTTTTCGGTAAGAATTTACTCGAGTTGAAAACATTAGAGGCCCAACAATACCCACTCCCATTCTTATCAACTTTAGAGTAGAATTTTTGCATAAATACTGTGTGTAACTTTGAAACGACACTCTCTTAACTTTAAACCATCTTAAGCAACAGACGGAATCGCTCTTCTCAAGAACAAATTTTTATTTGGTATTGCAATACTTAAATTTTTGTTAAAATAAATCTAATTGTTAATTTAAACCACCTCTTTTAATCAATTTTCAACTGGTATCAGTATATATAGGTAGTATTTCATATTATTGTAATAAAGTGTTATCTTATAAAATGAAATGCGAATTTTAATTTCACTTTAATATAACCAAATTGATTATTTACAAATAGATAGATAAGTCAATTTGAAAATCATAATTAATTATCTTATAGCTAATTATCTATTAAAAATACTATTCAAGGAGCCAAGGTTATACATTTAGAAATTATATTATTTGAAATAACATACTAATGAATTAATTATTAAAAAATATATATTGCAATAATAATCTTATTATGCCATCCAACTGATATTTCTCCAATGAAAGTGTAAAAATTGCAGTTGTATCAAAATGGTAATTACAATGAGAAGTTATTCGATAATATAATTCAAACATTAGGACTTGATGGATCGAACTTTGAATTTTGATTTTGGGATTTATTCCAGATTTTCAGATAATTAAAGCGTTAGCAGTCCATATTGAAAAAATTAAATTAATTAAATGACAAATATATAAATAATTAAAATTGAAATAATACATTTAAATTTCCACTTGATTATCCGAATTGTTTACCGTAATTCTGGACTGCGTCCATCCAACTTAACATTCAATTAATTTGACCATTAAAATATGGCTGTTTTTATTCAATTACAGGACTATTGATGTGAAATTCGCAACACAATACGCATAAAATATCCGCCAAATCTATTTATCAAATTACAGAGCAAGTGTCAGTTCTGCTGGAAGGACAAATATGGGATGATTGGTGGCACATCATCATAAAAATGAGGCCGAAAAAAGCCCAAATTAAAGTCGCAAAAAGTGGATCGCGGATTGGGAACATTGTTCGAAGCCAATAACACAATCAACTCTTAATTGCTGATCCAGTCACACGAAAAAATGAAATTCTGTATGATGAAAAGCAGTTAATTAAAACTGAAAATCCTTAATATAAGTAGATTTATGGCAGTCATTTCAATTATTAAAATTTTTTAATTTAACACATTCAAGTAATTTGATTTATTAAGACAATTTTTTAACAAAGTAAAAAATTCTGGTTCTGTTTCAATTAATGTACTTTTTTACAAGATCAACCAAATGAAATTTGATTATAAAATTGAGCTGTTACTGTCTATGTTTTTGGCAAACTCTTGTACTTTTTTGTAAAATTTAAGTAAAAATTTTTGAAAACATGAAAAAGAATATTTTGGTATTAGGAATTTTTATATTTTGATGGTGTTTAAAAAAGTTACATACTAACCCAGAAAGGGTCGTTTTTGCCCCACAGTTAGAAAATCAAAGAATGTTATTGTTCGTAAATGTGAACTTTTTTAAAAATATTTTCTCGGCAAACCAAGCAAATCCAAATTTAATTGAATATCAATTAAATTCAATTAAATCAATTAATTAAATCGGCAAAATTAGTTATTATGCATAACATTCGAAAGCTAATAATTTTTACCAAATTTTGCAAATCCATAAATCTTATATACAAATAGTTTTTTGGAATGTGATTTAATTGAATATAATCAATTGTTAAAAAATTAGATTGATCGTTGAAGAGTGTGATTACGGATCTATGATTTTTTATGACAAAAACACAGTTTTAGATATTCTTTACAATAATGAGTATAACTACATAGAAAAAGGACCGGATTTGACCGATGGGCAAGAAATCATTTGAAATTAAATTATTTATAATTTTTGTAAATCGAAATATGAATATTTAGAAATAGAAAAGCAAATCCTGGACGTTATTTTACTCTTTAAAGTAACAATTATTCTTTACTTTTTTATATTTGCCATAAAATATTTCCTAAAAGTTTTATAAACCAATAATTTGTTGAAAATAAAATGGGGCTTATTTTATATTTAACTCTTTCTATTCTCCAAAAACTGTTTTTACATAAGATTTATATAACATGCAAGTCAAAAACGACTCTGCATGGGTTGAATCGTTTCGAAACCTTTCTGGGATGGCTAAGGTTAAACAGTTTTTTGATTCAATACATTATTAATAAATTGTATACTAGTTTAATTTTATTGGGCACCAAAACACTACTGTCCTTAAAAAAAATAAAATCATTATTAAAAATATATTTGTTTTTTTAAAGTCGAATTTTACAATTACTACGAGGGCTGTTTTAGAATAATCTAGCCTAATATTGAAAAACTACAATTTTTTGAGTAGTTTTATTTTCATTTTCAACAAAATCTTCTTGAATCTAAATATATTAGATCCTATACGAAACTTTACACCTTGACTGGGTCAATTTTGATCGCTCAGCAAAACTATACTTTTGATTGCAAGGTAATTTTCATTTATAATTTCATGAGTTACTTATGTTGTCTATTAATATAATTCAAATTTTAGGGTTTATGTACTTAAATATAATTTTTGTACGATAATTAGTTTGTACATATAAAACCAAGATTTTCGAGGTTTACATTTTTTTATCTATAAAACCCGATTAGATGCAGTCAGGATTATCAAAACTTGTGGATATTTTAATTTTAATTTTTTAGCATGCTATAAAAGAATTTTGTCAATGTCACCAAAATAGGCTTATATGCGGTTTTCTTAATTCGTCTCACATTTATGTTGATGAATTTCCTCTGTTTTAGAGCTGAAGAGCTGTATCAAGACTAGAGAATTCGTCTAATTTGGGCATGAAAACAGAAGAGATGTAAACCAGAGAAGTCATGCCCAAAAAGCAATTTTTATTAAATTTTAAAATAGTAAACATATTTCTATGATTTTTTAATTTTAATATTTTAAATATACGAAATTAATCATTTATTGTTTATAAAATTTTTTTTAAAATAATAATAATAAGATAATTTGATTGTGAGATGAAACATCTTGAATAGAATTTCAATTTTTTTGTTTATTTATAAGGGATGATGTTCAATGATATTAGTCTGAATTCTAGGAATCACTTTACTGAGTTATCCCATAAAATATGGTACATTTATTTCTTGGAATTGCAGAACTCCATTTGATGCTCTTAAGGACTCCTAAAAACTTCAGTTTTTCTTCACATATTTATTTGCTCCGAATAAATATACGATAAAAACAATATCGATGCAGAAAACTCCCCAATTGCACTGTTATTCGACTGTCTGTCAATGCGAAACTATTGAACCGTTGCCAAAAATGGCTCTCAAGGGTGTATTAGGGGTGTATCGGAATCATATTTTCATGTCTCCTAATCATGCTCGTTTAGGCATTTATTTCAATAAAAAACATATATACATTTCCTTTTATATTTTCGCTATAAAATGTGCATGTATTTTCCCGTTTCCTTGTACATTTATTTTTTTTTCTTCACTACTCTCCTCCGCATTTTTGCCCTTCTTCTTCTTATTCATCATGTCAAATAAATTATGTCATATGATGAGGGTAGAATCGAGGAAAATTGTGTGTGCATAATGAGGCGAAAAAATTTCCTTTTATTATTATGATTGTGCTGTCATATTACGTTCATTTATTTCAGTTCCATACTCCTCTCTTTGGCCGCCTTCTGCTTCTCTTCTCCATGTAAATGGAGAACGGTTTTGCAGAAGGATTTGCACAAGTGAACCGGCATTCAGACTTCAGCAAAGAGGAAATTATAAAATGTAAACTTTGTCTAGGGATAACTTTAACTCCCTCTCTTGGTTCCAAGAATAGCACGCCAAATGGAAAGTTATGTTATTTAAAAGGCTCCAAGGAAAGCATTGAATTTTTAAATATATAGAAAATAAAATCATCTTATAACACTTCCAGATATTTAACATTAAATTCTTCAATAAATATTAATTTTTTGCGAAATTGTAGAAAATTTTATATTAAAGGTTTTGTTACTTTTTCAAATAGAGTTTCAAATCAGCCTAACAGGACATATGGTAATAATCGTTTTCATAGTTAATATTATACAACAAAATATTAATCAGTTCTTTAATCTGATGTATTATTGTATTGATTAGTTTTAAAACGAAGTTTGTTTAATAGGAAAGTCTAAATCTCTGACTTTCGTATATTTAAGGTGGTGTCCTTAAAAAATAAATTATTGTTCTTTAAATATATTATAGATATACTGATAAGATTTCAAAAGTGTAGTAATATTTAGTTATTTTTAATTGTTAAACAATTTTGCAAGTCTTCTTCTCTTTCCATCTCCTTCCTTAGTCAGTTAAGAGAATATCTTCATTGCAATTTCATACTTATTAATTTCATTTTTATAATCGGAAAATGTAAATATGGTATAATTTTTTTTATCTATCTATTATATTTGCAGGTGATCCGTAAAATATGTAACAGTTTTTTATATTGATTTGAGTTTTGAAATTTATCTTTTGTTTTACTAGAAATATTTGGAGTTTTTTATTTCACTAAAAAAGAAAGTGATAATTTATGAATTAATTTGTTTCAACGTAAAATTTCAGGCAAAATGGAAAAATGGCATACCTCTCGTTTTATCTATAAGTATTTATTCAATAAGGCTGCACATATGTTGTCCATAGATAGCCAAAATGCTCAGAAATTGTAATCGTTAGTCCTGGAGGCGAAATTTTCTTAATACTTCTCAATATAATGAAGAGAATTGTTCACGTACATACTCTAACGATCTGCTTTTCAAGATCTAGACCCGGAGAATTATGATAAATTGTTAACATTGGATTTATACTCAATCATTCCCAAAAGAACAGAGTGGTTTAGTAGCGAAATTATGCCAATAATTACATCAAGCTTACCGGTCATTTTGCCATACGGTTTTAAAAAACGGATTATTGTCGATTTCTGTTTAAAGCTGTTCAATTTGTTTTTAATAAATAGATAACAAAACATGATTACTCTATAATTTGGCGTTGTTGTGTGCTACCCATAAAGAATTATGATCCATAATCAAAACAGTCAAATATTTAACTTTTATATTTTCATAATTTATTAATTTGTAATTAATCCGTATTAAATTGTGGTAATATCAACAAAATAATATTTTATAACTCATACATGCCAATTGGAAATGTATTTACCAGTACCAATCGTCAGATACGGTAGGCAAAACATGGTTGACACACTCTCAGTGCTACTTAAACTTGGGGAATCTGTTCTTCACTAGGTCCCATATATAAAATAATTTTCAATGTTTAATAAATATATAAAAATATATAAAAATATATTTCAATCATAATTACTACAATTTAAACACATTAAATTATGGGCTTTCTTAACTGCTTTTGAATATGAAATCGTTAATTTTATTTATTAATATATGTTTTGTATACCAAAAATACCATTATTGATTTGATCCCAGAGCTCCAATTTGGCTTCCGTGAAGGACACAGCACGACTGAATAAATCCATAGATAAATCTTAATCAAGTTCAACACATTTCCAAACCNGTTAGCCTTGAAGGAGCTCTATTGGCTATTACGCCCTTCCTCCAGCCTTGCCTTACCTCTGAAGCTAGCCATTTTCAAGGTAAAGATTATGCCGATACTTTACTATGCCTTGGAGATCTGTTGTTCCTGCTGTAACACAACAATGGCTAGAGTGGAGCGTCTCTACTCTAAAAACCTAAGGAGCAACGCGGGAGCTCCCTGGTTTATCACAAACAGTACCAT
>JXOV01016960.1:2824-15418 GCA_001014945.1 Clogmia albipunctata | reverse complement strand
AAGGTTTCTGCAAACTTATTCAAATCCGAAGTGGACACAAAAGTTGTAATTTTAGCACCAATAGACACAAAAAATATTGCCAAAAAATTAATTCGATGAATTGCACTTGGGACAAATTCATTTTCAAATGAAATTTGTAGAATTTTTTGCAGAAAATTTCTTAAAACAACCATTTTAGTTCTTTTACTTTTGTTAACACAAAAAGATTCTTGTTTCACTTCTCGCTGTTGCTGATGAAATTGTTAATCTAAATACAGCGCGAAAACGCATTAACAGCATTACTTTTTTCCACCACCTAATAAATTTCTAATGTCAACATTACTGTAATTAAATTCTAAAAAAAAAACAATGAACTGTAATAGTAGGCTGAACTGTTCTCTTATTCAAGTAGTACAGAATTGAAAAGCAATATATAATTTAGAGAGTGCTATTCTAAATGGACTGGATGTAATCTTAAGTTATTTATCTAATGTGAAATGATTTATTTATAGTGTAAATTTCTAAATCTCCTAGTTCGTTTTTGAATTCATGAGAATATTATAGAATTACAACCTTGACCCGGCAAACGTCCTTTTGCCTTTTCATTATTTTATGGAAACATTAGTTAACAGTATAATTCTGTGGAGATTAAATTATAAAAGGAATAAACCGTTGTGATAATAAAACCATCGTAGATTTCAATTACTGCTTCTTTTAATTTAAATAAAAATGAAATTTGTTTCCCACTGAAAAATTGGAATTGACAGTAATACATGTCACCATCATTTAATCATAATAAAATCGAAAAAAGTTAAATTGTGGAAAGAACGGACTGACACTATTAGAAGATAAGATAAGATAAGAATTGCAAGGTTTAAAATAGTTTTGTTAGGGGTAGCTTACCCTTAACACGTATTGGTATTATTTTTTTTCATATGTATTTTATAGTGCTTAATCATAATATAATCCCTAATAGCACTTTTTGCAAAACAAAATTATTAAAAAATTATGGATGTTTCACCCTTAATATTTAAAGGTGTAAAATATCGTTAACCTTTTGCCGGTTCAACTCCATATGCTCACAAAATTTGATTAAAATCGGTACAGTAGATTCGCGGAACGAATGCCTCAAACACTGTGAGAAGAGAATTTTATATATAAGATTTTATTTCGGATAAAGATATCATACCTAACGTACAATTCGGTTTCCGAAAACAACACTGTCCAGATCATCAATTATTTAGACTCTTTAAGGAAAAAAATTTTGAAAAGTTAAGTTTTCTTCACCCAAATTGGTTCTATAACGGTTTACTTTTCTGCACAGAGTGCTGAAATATTTCAAAATTTGCATGCTGAATGTCACCAATTGTTGAAATTACAAATTCTTGTCACAACCAAATCGTTGAACAATTTGAAAAAACCGCTGTGAACGTTTTTATTATGAATTATCGATTAACTGATATTTTTTTACACAAAATAGCGTTTGAAACACATGTGAAATCGGTTATTACAGCACTTGTATCGAAATATATTATTAACTTACGCAATAAAAAATCAACAGGATTGTTAACATTCGATATTGAAAAGGCCTTCGATAGTGTTTGGCTATCTATCTATTTCTTACCATCTTTTGGTTTTAAATGTATTGTGACAGGAAATTTCATACAAATTTCATAGTCCAATTCCAAATCACTCAAAGTAACCAAAGTTTTCCATTGGCAGAATTCGCGATTTGTAAACATTTGTTTACAACAAAATTTCGTCTTAAAAGGTCATTTGATTTTCAAATTGAAATTCTGTCTTTAAAATACGATTGAAACAGGGTGCTGAAGATGTGTCATCAATAAAATAATAGCAGTTATCAGATTTTATAGAGAACCTTCCTTAAATTTGAGTTTTACCAAAATTTTAATTTCAAATCATTTATTTGCATTGGTATTGGTTTCGTGTACAAATATAATTTGAATTCCAGCAAAATCCATTATTTCTAGACCTTGTTTTTGGCACTATTCTCTCGATGGATCAACCCAATAATACAACCCCCATTGTCTTGCCTAAATTCAGGAGATTAAAAAATGTGTTAAGTGGGCAGTACACTGATCAATCCAAAAGAATCGAGAGACAGAAAAAATAAATTTGAAAAGTTGAATTGGTTCAATTTTTATTAGAGTTTAATATTTAATTCATTTAACATTACCTGGAAGAAACATCCGCTCATAATTAATTGATAACTAATACCTTTGGTATTTTATAAACATCGTCATAGTTAGACCATTTTACAATCGAATAAAATCACCTAGTCTATTTGAAATATGTTAGATAAAAGATAGATAAAAGGAAAATTACGCTAAGCGTGACTTTTAATTGATTAAATACCATTGAACTTGATCGCAAGTCACGATGACAATGAGGTTGTCGTTATCGGAAATTACTTTTGAGATTATGAATGAAAAACTCGATAAAGGCATTGGAGCTGTTTGATCTCTACATTAATTCTCAGTCGAATTTATATCGTGAATGGTGTTTGAAGATAGTTCAGAATTTGAAAAAAATTGTGTTAGTGTTCCAAAACTAAAAAAAGCTCCCAAAGAAATTGTGTAAAATGAGTCCCGAACATGATAATAAAGTTATAGTCAATGGTGTGGAAGAAGTTGAAAAACACAAAAGAGGACAGGGAAGAAGGAAGCAAGACACGCACGATGGACCGAAGTGGATGGACAGGTTCTTCTTCAGTGACATTTTACGAAAGGATTACGGTTCGTTCAAGGTGATCACTTATAAATTGGAGCCAGCCAACAAAAAGGGGGAGAACTACGCTTCCCTGATATATCGCATTAAAATAATGATCGAAAATAATATCAACGGCCTCGAAACTAAATCGTTCATTGCGAAAGTTGCCCATAACATGGGGATGAGCGCGGAAATGGTGAAAATATTCAACGTCTTTCCCAAAGAAACTGAAATGTATGACGTCATCATTCCGGAATTCGAGAAAATGTTCAAGCGAATTGGAGAAGATGTTCAGTTCGGACCCAAGTGAGTATCAGTAGTTGTAACTAATTATCAATAGGAAATAAATATAGTTAGTCAGAAAGAGGCGTAGGGTTGATTTTTAATCGTATTTTAAACGTGGGGAAAATGAACTAAGAGTTTTCTAAAAGATACGAGTGCTTAATTATGTGTTTTTCCAATTAGTTTTTTTTTACAAAATTTTGTGCAATTCGCATTTTTATTCATTGCTAATTAACAATAAGGTTGTATGGATCTGTGGTGGTATTAGTAGTGAAACGTCATTAGCCGGTTGCCATTCATTGCTTTGATTTTGTATGCAAGTAAATTAGCGATAATACTGTAACAAAAGACTTTTAAAGTGATTGACAACGTGTAATAACTAATTCAGATATTAATTTTTGGATCTAATAATAAGAATATCACTTATTTTGTGCCGAAATTGGCAAAAAATCGCAAAAACTTTCTCACCCAATTCAGTAAAAATTTATTGAAATTTAAAAAAATAGTGTTAAATTCGGTACAGGATAGAATCTAAGATAACACATACATCGGTCTAGACTTCATTTTAACAATAATAAAACACCAACCAGATTGATACATTATTTTTCTTCCGGCTGATGACGTCACGTAAAATCCGGACAACTTATACAAGGTAGAGCGGTTTTGTACTTAGTAGCTATTTTTCGTGAAATATTAAGTAAAGAATAAGAAAACAACGCAGTACTAAATAATGGAATAAATACCTAAAATTAAAGGAAGTACATCTACTTCCTGCGTGTTGAAAAAAAGTTTTATTTAACACCAGCACACATGGATTTAATACCATACTTAAAACGCGCGACCGTGACTATATTTATAAATTGTCTCCTAACTACGTACTGCGCTCGATCAAACATGGGGGTGTATTGTGTAACTTTCTCGTTCCTCTGTTGTGAGGCAAACCTTTTCAATCTGACGTTTATAATCCTAGTTTTTTTTTTTAAATTGAACCGATTTATTGAGTTTTCAAATAGTAGCCTATGAATTTTAACTATGTAAAATGGCTGATAGAATTTTTTTTATCAGAGACCAAAATGGAATATTGAAAGTCCATAATTTGGATGTAAATGGTAACATTTATTACGAGTACTTGAGAATTTTGCTCTAACTAATTCTCACGATTACTTTTGTCCCCGCCATAATATATTTCTAACACTCTTTCTCATGGCCGAATGGATGGTAAAAATGTAGAAATGAAACAACTAAACCGATTTAATCTAACAAAAAATTTGCTGGTAATAACAAAAAGATAAATACGTGTATTTAACAATAGCTAAATACAGTACTGTTATAAAGGAGTTTGTAATGGCAACAATGGCTATTAAATTATAAAGATATTCATTCAAATCGAATAAAAATTGTTATTTTGACCAAAATTACAAAAACCAATATGACTTGCCCTTAACAGACACTATTTTGATAAAAAAAAGTACTCTTATGGTTTTAATTTATAAATTTATTAGCTCTAAACAAATCAAAGCACTCCATTTTTATCACTGTCAAAATGTTGTTTTTGGTCGTTGGTCTTTTAATTTCCGGGCTTCTCCCAGGAACGAAGGCTATACATCATGCAACACACAGTAAAATCGAAGACACACCATACATCTCTGTGATTCTCACTGTTAAAACTCTAGTTGGTACAGGAACACTTCTGAACGAAAAGTACATTGTGTCGCAGACCTTTCTTCTGAAAATGGGAGAAATGGTATTTTTGATCAAGTATTTCAAAGTAAAGTCAATTCCAGTTACTCACTTGCACAAGTTCACTTTGGATCGTCGAATGGGTAGGATTGATATCTGAAGTATGGAAAATCATCCCGATAAGGTTTTAAAATTGAGGCTAATTTATTTAAAGGAAATCGTCGAATTGACCTCTAATATCCAACGAGGAAAAGTGATTGTTTTATCATAGCCTACTTTATTCTAGAGACAAGAAAAATGTCCAAATTTATTCTCCATCCAGCCTACTAAGTTCTAAAATTTTAATTTCTAGTATGAAATTGAATATAAGTACAAATTAATAATTTCGTGTTTTACACGATTATCACGATTGTCTGCGGGTACTGAGTAGTGTATAACAAAGGATTTAGAAGAAGCATTCATTGGCTACTTAATATAAATGTTATGATTTCTTAACAGAAATGTTTTAAGAAATATTTTTCGCTTTAAATTTAGTTTAAATCTTCTACAAGATGAAGAATATAGTACTTTTAGAAGTGTATTCCCTATGATATCATCAAAATGAAGATCAAATGTTAGTCGTTTATCCAAATATTAAGCGATAATGTTCTATTCAATTTTGGGTTCGTTGAAGAGTAATAGGTAAAAGGAAAGACTATGACATGATGAGAAATAAAACCATAAACATGTTTTCAAATATAAATATTAAAACCTTTTATTTTTCTGTGTTTTTAAATATTAAAAAATAAAATACATAGCACTAAATATTAAAATTGTGTTTCTTAGAAGTTCATTTACGTTGAGTATTTCTAGTACCCAGCTGGCCATTTTTAAAACTATGTATGGACGATTTATAGGGAATTTAATGGTATGATTTGAGTTAAATAAGTCGAGCCGTTTGTTAGCTAAGTCGCGAAATAGTCTAAAAACCCGCTATATCAGAAAATTTCACTCGTAACTGTGAGCTGTCCAATTATGCCCATATTATCACCCACAATTCATAATGAGTTCAGTTTTCGATAGTCATCACTACTTCATTTGAACTCAAAAATTTTTTATACTATTTTCTCATAATTCGAAATCAGAATTTTCAGACTTCCAAAGATACCTATATACCCTTCTTCTAAAAAATAATCTTTTAAGTGACATGAAAGGAAATAAAAAGCTCCTTTTATTTCTCGTACTTTCTAGATGTCTTCTTGCCAACTCTGAGCCAACTGATTTCATCATCATGGACGATTTGTCGACTAGCGGATACAGAACTTCTAATCGACTATTGGGTTTGGACATGAATCATTGCAAACTGGCTCTTGAGAAACTAGCCAAATTTCATGCAGCATCAGCAGTTTATTACGAAACGGTAAGCCTCCATCTATTGATTTATTTGATTCCTTTCTAATTTCCTTCAATTCCAGAAGGAACCCTTCAAACCAATGTTCAATTATGGAATTTTCGCCGAGCACATGAAACCTGTTCTTAAGCAAATGTTCCAAGTCATGAATAATATATCTTATGAGTTGGTTCCTCTTTTGAAGTATTCCGATTCGTTAAAAGTTCTTTACGACAATTGGGAAGATGGCATCTTCAATAGAATCTACGACATAGTTCAGAGGGATGACAAGCGTTTCAATGTGTTAACCCACGGAGATTTGTGGAGCAATAACATCATGTTCCATTACGACGAGACTGGAAACGTTCAGTCATGCCTTTTGGTCGATTATCAGATGTGCAATTACAACTCTCCAGTCATGGATCTGCTTTACTTCATCTTCACCTCAGTTCAAACCGATATCAGGATGGAAAATATCGATTTCTTCATTCAATTTTACCACCAGCACTTGGCTTCTAGCTTAAAGAAATTGGGCTACAAAGGACGTGTTCCCAAACTGTTGGAACTCCAGGAAGACTTTTTGCATAAAGGATTATTCGGTTTGCAGTCCGCGTTTGGAACTTTAGCCATAGCTCTTGCTCCTGGCGGCGATGACTCAGATATGGATAACATGATGTCCGCAGACGAGAAGGGACTGAATATGAAAAGGAAGGTTTTTACAAACCCCGTTTATGTAAATGCTCTGAACACTATGCTACCGTACTTTTATCAAAAGGGTTTCCTGGAATATCCTTAAATGCTATTCCCAGAATTTTAATTCAATAAAGTATTTAATTATAAATTTCTTTTTTGTTTTGTTTACAATCGCTTATCTAGCTGATTCTACTGTTAGATTTGTCCCCTACTATCACATATTTGGAGAAATTGTTATATAAAAAAAATTCTATTTTGCAGAACATTAAGTATATTTATGCATATTGTTATAACAAAATTTGAAGCATTTTCTCTTTAATTGAACTGGTAACTGTTGAACTTATCTCCGATGAATTCCGTGAAGGGTTTTGCAGTCTGTTTTGTAGTGTAGGTATATTTGATGAAAATTGACAACATTTCAAGCATCTACTGTACTTGTCGATTATTGTTATGAATACTGAAAGAAATCAGCCCTCATTGATATGATCGTCAATTCCTACTGCATCGACTTCAAAAGTGCACAGTAAGAAAATGCTGCTTTGATGATCTGAAAAAACAAAATGTTAAAGATATCTAATCAAACCTTTTTTCCCCAAACTGAACCGATAGAAAAGTTTCCAACGACACAAGAAAGAATCCAGCTTTTAAATATTCACAAGATTGGGCTCTCATCATAATCACAAGCAATTCTTTCCTCTGCTTTGGGGTTGCTTCGTGCCACGGCGAAAAGTAGATGGCGTTGCAGATATCTTGTTGAAATTCTACTGTTTTTGACAAACCCAAGCACGTTATAAATAGTCTGGTTAACATTACTGTAGTTAAACCAAATAGAAACACTACGCTGAATGTTGGTGTTAGCTATTAAAAAAAATTAAATAATGTTAAAATTCATTATATTTTGCAGTACTAACTAGGAGTTTCCAAATAATGCGTGTACAAATAAGTTTTCGTTTTTTTATTAGAGTCATGATGAAGTGCACAAATACTATTCCATACTATGTAAGTGCATACACTAAACAAAAGTCAGCCACTGGGTCCCTGTACCACTTAATTTGATTACCCACTATTTTAAATATTTTGTAATAAATGTCAATATCAGTAAACCGCCTAGAAGGGAAAGAATTTTTGTTATATTTTTACAAAAACTGCCACCAGATAACAAACGCGTCGATGTAGAAGGAAAAGCCAAAAGACATTTAAAAAAGAACAGTAAGATTACCGTACTTTGTGCTTTACTATTCGTGTGAAATTGACTGGGGTCCCGTGTTGTGGGTTGACGCCTAAGATTTACCATGTAACCGAAACTATCACATAATCTAAACTGTGCTATTATAAATGTTCTAAAATTTTAAATTTAAAGAAGGGACACTAAAAAATAAAAAAAACTGACAATATATATTTCAGAGCGAATGGGCGTTCCTTACGACTATGATGTTTATTTAAATTTTTCCACTTTTTCGGGGCTCTTTATCTTTCAACTACAAAATCACCATTTTAAAGACGTGCAAACCACTCCAATCATTGTTGCACAGATTATGAGTATACTCACCATAAACATCCATCAAAATTTATTAATTAATTTATAATGATTTTCGATGGCTTTCTTCTTGTTAAAAAAATGAAAATTGCTTCCCCACAAAAACCCTTTTATGGTGCCTTTTAATGAATGTTTGAATATGGGAATCGATGAAATAATAATTGTGTAACGGCGTCTGTTGTAAAAACGCAAAAACATATTTGTACACCTATTAATATTAGTCAAAATTAAAAAAGATTAAAATGAATTTTATGCACTTTTGTTGCTTAAAATTGATATTATGACATTTAAATTTGCTCTGTCAATTTATTTGAAAAATTACTTTGATACTGGAGGTTTTACTGTTAAATATTGACAAATTTTGAAGAAAATTTACGAATATTTCCGAATACTGACGAAAATTATCCGACACTCTTAGATTTCAGTTATGGATTTTTATATTTAAAAAATCTGTTTCGAATCAACATTTTGTTACGAAATAGAAATATAAACATCATTGAAAACTATAAGATAAATATTAGAATTTGTACCGGATTTCAAAGCGATTACTAAAAAAGTTTTTCTAAATTCAATGATCGGTGCAATGAAATTAAAGTTTAACAAAATTGCAAAACCGTTAAACTGGTTTATTTGAATTTATTCAAATGCAATTATGCTCTGTCATATTCTTACATTACGAACGATATATTTAATAAGAAACAAGAGCAGGTGTGTGGAACAGAGCAAAATATATTTTTACCAAAATTCGATAAATTTTAAGGTGATTTTTTTTTAAATGCATAAAATTTTGTATAAAATACGGTCGATAAACATCATTAAACACAGGGGCCTATTCTAAAGCGCTCATTACGCTATTGCCTTTAAAAACCCATAGTGTTTAATAATGCTTTATCTTATTGACCTAGCTGTATGAATAACTATTAGTTTCATACCTGCATAACGACGAACATGCATCCACAAAGAATCAATGCCGAGGTCATAGTAAGGCAAAAAATAATCTCTTTTATTCCTTTTGCAAAAAAGTCAAACGATGACAAAACCAAATTGTGAAACTCAATCAAATCTCCCATCTTTTTTGCATAATTCCTATCTTTGAAGTCTATATTTTCACACCTTTCATAGAGTATTTGTGTGAAACCGTGAATCAGAACCCACTTTTCAATGAGAAACACATCACACACCAGAACTGCAATGGCCAAGAAGAGTCCATAAAGCACAAATATCAAAGCGGGGAATTTAATTCCGTTTGGCAATTTTTCAGCAACTCCAGCAATGAAAAATGGGTAAAAGGAGCCCATTTCAGTTTTAAGCACCACTTTTTTATACAAATTGATTATGAATGGACTGATGAGACTGTAAAATCCAGTAACAAATATATAATATCCGTATGGGTTTGTAATAATTTTCACAATTCTCAGTTTCTTGTCGAGGCTCTCCTTTTCTTTTTCGTTAATAAACCCATATAGTTTAGTTATATTTTTCGTCAAAAAAACAAAAGGTTCCATTTTGAAAAGGTAACAATATCCAGCGACGACTACGATTTCAATTCCTGCGCCAGGGCCCAAGGTTTCCGCAAACTTATCCAAATTCGAAGCGGACGAAAGAGTCGTGATGTTCATTCCCGTAGCCACAACAATTATCGCCACAAAATGGAGTCGATGAATTGCTCTTATGGCAAATTCTTTTTCAAATGATATTTGCATAAATTTCTCCAGCACGTCTCTTACTTGAATCATTTTACTTCTTTCACCTTTGCTACCACAATGAGACTAAAATCATTTGCTTGTTCCTATTTATAAAAAGACTAACTTGACATGATAATTAGCTTTCAATTTGCAAATTGTCAAAGTAATATTGATGAAATTGTCAAGCTGCAGACAAGTTAATGGTCGTCTTTACTACGTTACTTTCAGTCAACATCGAAATTTTTAATGTACAGTAATGACATTACCGGATTCGTTTTTTAAAGATTCAATAACAACTATTGATCAAAACCCAGATTTAATTCTAGCCCTTGCCCATCACCATCAGGAATTTATTGTTTTTATGCTAATTTTATTGAAATGTTTCTCTTCGATGCCATTTCAGCACCTTCTTCGACATCGACCTCTTCTACAAACAAATTCATATAAAAAGTTTTAGTAACATCTCTAGAACTAGTAGAAATATGTTATTTATGGATAATAGTTATTGTTAGTTAGTTAGTTTTAAGTAACTGTTCTTTTAAATAACAAATTAATAACGATATAAATTAACCGTACCAATATAATTGTTAAGAAATAAGGTAGCTAATATTAAAAAATATCTAATATTAAAGAATGAAAAAAGAATATACTTTTAACTTAGTATATTTTTATTATTTCAAATTATAATTTATTTTTAAACAAAATCTTTTCTACTTTTTCGGGATATAGTATAGGACGTTTCTCATTAAGAAGTTCGCCTGCCTTAGAAAATACGTCATTATACAACTATATTGGCTAAATTTGGAAAAATATGTTTATTATTTATCTGCCAAGAAAAAGTCACGGTAGCAACTTGTGTCGACCTTAAGCAGGTCTAGGGCTTTCTGAATGTAAGGTACATTCTCAGCAACTATGAATTGATCTCTAAATATTGTAGTTAAATTTTGGAGTTAAACTAAAATTCAATAAATTAATACGCCATATTAATATCTTTTCCTTTATTTTCCATTCTGAACTAGACTTTGGTATTAAAAATTGTATTTAATATTTTTATAAGGCAATTTTTTGGACAATTGATCGCCGGTGAATTTGTTGTTATCCGTCCCTCACCCTTACATTTTCCTAGACGCCTAGACCATTGGGATTTTTTCCCAGACTCAAATAAAATAAGCCTTTTCTATTAAAAAACGCAATTTCGCCACAAATTGTTTCACAAATACACTCTATTTCACTTGTTTAAGGACGCCGTTTTCGATTTATATTTTAATTAATATCTCAAATTGTGTCAATCCTATTGCAAATCTTTTTTGCAAGAATGAACATGAATTCATTGATCACCGTCTGGGCCATTAAACAAGGGTCTAGGTTTATTGCAGGTCATAAAAAGAGCCGACGATCTTAAATGTGCGAGTTTATTCCTGCAAATTTCCTATTTCACTTGTTTAAGGACGCTACTTGTTTTAGATTTTTATTAAAGTAGCAGTATTGTGAATTGGAAGCAAATTGGACAATATTGTTTCCATCAAATGTTTATTGTAATTAATTATATAATTAAACTTTTTGCTTTGGGTTATTATAAAACACATAATATTTTATCTGTATCTCAAATTTAGTGACGATAGGTGCAATAGTTTATGATTTATAGCGTTTTTTGATTGAGATTCTGGAAATAATTTAATTGGTTCAATTATTCATTTGACCAAAACCCTGAAATTTTACAACTTTTACCATATAATTTAACAATACCTCATAAAGAGAAAGATTTTAACTGGCCTAGTGTGAACATGGGATTCAATTACGCTTACCTCAGTTCGGAAATAGTATATGATTGAAGAAAATGGTCTTGCTACTTATCACCAGGATGCTCCACCGCATTACTACAATCCATAAAATACGTAACATTTAACTATTCGTTAAGATTTAACGAATATTTAGATAACTGAAATAAAAATGTATTATGAAAACACAGGAAGGTCAAATACAATCTTTCAATCGAATTATTTTAGTTTCTGGAATTTAGCAACGAACCAAAAATCACCCAAGCCCCCAAATCCAAGGTGTTCGCCGTGCCGAGGGAAGTGATTAGCAGTCGGGGGTAATCGACTGCTACGAACGGTCCCATGGATACCGGCCGCCCTCCATGAGTAAATAGGCTTTTCGGTACAAGAGGCTCTGTACCGTTCGACCTCACAAATCCTCACAAAGTAAAACCCATGACATATGGAGAACAATAAAACTAAAAACAAACAACTGATGGGCATCACAGGCCCGTCAAGTCAAGCCTTACAGGCAGCAGAAAGAATGGAAGCCGGACCCAAACCGGGCAAANCAATAGATCTTCAGGTCAAAGTGCGGGATCACCTCATCAGAATAATTGCTAAATACTGTATATAATAATAATAATTCTATAAAAAAAAATCTTAACATTTTATGCAATATTGCATTATTATAATTATGCATTATTCAATTTTGTAGTTATATTCAATTACTAAAGTTTATTATTTTAAATCTTAGTAGGTTGGATGAAAAATAAATTTCGAATTTTTTCTTGTCTCTAGAATTAATTAATTAATTATTCCCACGACATTCACGACGGAACTAGGGGTAGTCTCAACCTCAACCAACGGGTGTTAGACTGT
>JXOV01016956.1:493-11208 GCA_001014945.1 Clogmia albipunctata | reverse complement strand
ATTTTAAGTTACAAAAATGCATAAAGAAATTAAAGACTACTACGAAACGTCAATAATTTTTAACATTATAATTGATATTTATTGAAATCTTTTATAAGTAAATATGAAAAAACTCAATTTTTTTATCTGTTATTAGTAACCCAGTATCTTTATAATTACTTTGTTTTGTTTACTTATATAAAATGGCAATTAAATACTGATTTGATCTAAGATTTAATCTGTGCAAGGAAAAAAAACAGATATAGCGGAAATAAACTCATATTATTTAAATCCACTGTTGTTTATTTCGTTATTTTTAATCTGATATACAAATACTATGATTACAATGTTGCATTTAATAGCTTAAAAGAGACATTCCAAAGATAATCGATTACACCTTTATTGTACCTCCAAATAACGAGTGTTAATCTTAAAGTGCATTAGTATCTGGATTTAATTATTGAATGTATTTCCAACTTTGATTGGNTTCGTTATTTTTAATCTGATATACAAATACTATGATTACAATGTTGCATTTAATAGCTTAAAAGAGACATTCCAAAGATAATCGATTACACCTTTATTGTACCTCCAAATAACGAGTGTTAATCTTAAAGTGCATTAGTATCTGGATTTAATTATTGAATGTATTTCCAACTTTGATTGGGTATTTGTTATTGCAATGCGATCAAAAGTTTTGTCATTTGATACACTTTGTGTGTATCAAGGTGACGGACAGTTGTAAAACAGAATTACAGCGATTGCACAATGGCATCGCGGCCAATAAACTCCACACGTCCAATTACAAAATCACAATAGCAGAATGACAATCGTGTTCTCTTTCTATGTTTCCAGGAAACACAATGCACCAAGTGCGATACAAAGGGGCCAAACTTGTGGATATGCCTGCACAAAGGTTGCCATCAGATCGGTTGCTCAGAGCAGATTCAAGATCACAGTACCCATCATTTTCAGGTAATATGGAAGTATTGGTTGTCGGTTCCTAAATCAATTTTAATAACATATTTAAAAGAAGTTGTTTGTATAGTTCTTTTTGATATACNGTAATATGGAAGTATTGGTTGTCGATTCCTAAATCAATTTTAATAACATATTTAAGAGAAGTCGTTTGTATAGTTCGTTTTGTTATACAGTATTAGTTTTAGCTATAAAATAACTATCAATGAAAAATACTAACAAATTGAATTAATTTTTATAGACGTGAATCGTAATTTTATGATTGAACATAAAATTTAGAATGAATGTTTTAAGTTTATTTCTTATTTCATATATTTTTTTATGTTCTTAATAAATTTTCCAGAAATTAGTTTCTAAAATTAAATTTCTGCTTTTTATAGCCTTTGTTCGCGTCAATAAAAACTTTGTTATCAAGAAATGCGGGTTAATGGCCATTTCAAGCAATTTAACTGGTTGGAGTTTAAAATCTCTTAATTATAATCAAATTTGAAATTACAAATTATATTTTAAATTTATGTTAATCAAAGAACTATATACATTATTTAAAATTCAAATAATTGTATTTAAAATAGATATTATCCTTCAAATTATGTATTCTTTCTTAGATTTCAAATGAAACTTTGTTTAAAAGTATCCATTTGTACTGTTTTTAATTAAATTTTATATTTTTATTATTAAGGCCTCGCCATGAAGAAGAAATAAGGCAGTTTCGTCTTGTAAATTCGTTCAAATTAGTCGGGCCCCATATAAAAAAACCATTTCATCTTTTCGTCCATTCTTTTTAAATGTATTTGTGATTGGAAATTTCATAGTGACCATAATCCAATTCAAAATGAATCTTAGTAACCAACTTGCTTCATTCACAGAATTGACAATTTGTATACATTTATTTACAACAAAAGGTCATTTGACTTTCAAATTTTGTCCTTAAAATGCGAGTGAAACCCAGGATACGGAAAGGATACCGTTTAATAATAAAGTATTATCATAGAATTCTTATCACTAGAAAGATTGCGTTAAATACAAATTGATTGTATTTCTAAATTTTTTGTATAAAATAGCACTGAATATCAAGATAAAATCAATTGTTGCTAAATTAGTTTATTCGTAAATTTATTTGCATTTTATTCAAATGAAATTGTTTTGATTTTTTTGTTGTTGTTCAGAGTTGCACATCGCACTGCATTCACATGAACTTGAGCTCGCAACGGATTTGGTGTTACCTATGTGAGCAGGAAGTGTTTCTTCCGGCTTCCCTAACGGCGGAGTTTTTGAGCGAGGAGCGTTCGTTTTTCGAGAGGAATGGATCGGCGATCGATCATTACGAGGATCAGAATAACAACAGCAGCAGTGATGAGTACGAGTATCCGGCGGGGTTTAGTGGAGCGGCGACTAGTGGGAATGAGAGGCGTCAGTATGGAGGATTGGTGGGATTGAAGAATTTGGCTAATACCTGTTACATGAACGCTGCCCTTCAAGCCTTGAGCAATACGCCACCGTTGACGGGCTACTTTTTGGATTGTGGTGCCATTGTGGAGACGATGGGCGCGGGTCAGCAGCAAAGAAAGCCCGATTTGGCGAAGAGTTACTATAGATTGGTTAAAGAGATGTGGTGTAGGAATAGGAGGAGCAATGGGTACGTGATTCCCACTGGAATTTTACATGGAATTAGGATAGCCCATCCGATGTTTAGAGGTTACCAGCAGCACGATACCCAAGAGTTTTTGAGGTGTTTTATGGATCAGCTGCACGAGGAATTGAAAGAAGTGGCCCCTTCCCCGCCATCGGATATAGTTTTGAATGAAGAGAATGAGGATCAGGAGGGATCGGAATATTCCTCACCGTCTCCTTCTCCCTCAGAAGCGGAGTACGAGACCTGTGACAGTGGAGTGAGTGAGCAGTCACATTTGTCCGACCTGGAGAATTTCGAAAGACCGAATTCGTTTCGGAACAGTAACAAATATTCCAGGTCTCCCAGCCCCAATTCGTTTATGAATCACCAAAGAAATAGGCAGATGCCCCTACAGCCGCAATCGTCCACCAGTTCGGCAGGCAGTGGACAGAATTCCTCCTCCCAGCAGAAGGATCTACCCCAAAAGTCCCATAAATCAATTATTAGTGACGTGTTCGATGGAAAACTACTCTCCTCTGTCCAGTGCTTAACCTGTGATCGCATCTCCACCAGAGAGGAAACATTCCAGGACCTCAGTTTACCAATTCCAGGTTAGTTTATTTTTACAATATCCTTTTCTGTTCGTAATGAATTTTAAAATAACTGCATAAATTATTCTTTTATGCATTTTGTTGCGTAAAATTGGAATATCGTTACCAAATATATCATAATTTTTTTCTGTCATACATGATGGAGTAATTTTAAGAATGGCTATTTATTGATAAGTGTCCTCATAATCAGTATCCAATGTATCATTGATTTCGCTAAATGATTTCCTTTTCAATATCAAGAATCGAGTCACAGAAAGATATTGCTCTTTCTCCATTTTACAAAATGTTGCAAAAACATTGGTTTTCAGACTCGATTAAATCTTAACTACCAATCCGATTTGGCTAACATTTTAAAAGTAAATGTCTGAAGAATGTTCTAAACTAAAGCCGCTCAACCTTTTATAAGTTGTCCGAATTCTACGTGTCGTCATCACCCGGAAGAAAAATACATGCATTAATCTGGTTGGTATTTTTTATTGTTAAAATGAAGACTAGACAGATGTATATTGTTATCTAGATTCAATCTTGTACCGAATTGAACACTATTTTTTTTTNTAACTACCAATCCGATTTGGCTAAAATTTTAAAAGTAAATGTCTGAAGAATGTTCTAAACTAAAGCCGCTCAACCTTTTATAAGTTGTCCGAATTCTACGTGTCGTCATCACCCGGAAGAAAAATACATGCATTAATCTGGTTGGTATTTTTTATTGTTAAAATGAAGACTAGACAGATGTATATTGTTATCTAGATTCAATCTTGTACCGAATTGAACACTATTTTTTTTTAAATTTCAATTCTTTTTGACTGAATTGGGTGAGAGAGTTGTTGCGATTTTTTTCGCAATTCGGCACAAAATAACTTATTAGACCCAAAAATTATTATCTGAAGTAGTTATTACACGTATTTAATTACTTTAAAAGTCTTTTGATACAATATTATCGCTAATTTTCTTGCTTACAAAATCAAAACAATGAATGGTATCCGGATGATGACGTTTCACTACTAATACCACCACAGATCCATACAAACTTATTGTTAATTAGCGTTGTTCTAAACAAAAAAATATTCCTTTTGAATGTTAGGTTTTGTATTAATTAAAATTAAAAATAGAAAAAAATCTTGTATAAATACGGTCGATAAGAGTTATTAAACACACGGGTCTTCTTTAAAGCACTCACTATGCTTTGAATCTTGACTTAAAAGAGCCCTAGTGTTTAATGTCTTGTCTTATCGACCTAATTGAATTAATGACTATTTTCGCTCTTGCTTTATAGAAATATTTTCTTACAAATAATTTAAGATTAAACTTGAGACTATTTTTTCTTTTTAATTTTCCCCAAAGAGGCAATTGTTCTTGATCACACAAATTTTTGTATAAAACTCATTTAGTAAAAATCAATGAAAAGAGAATCCGGTATTACGAGCGAAAGACAATAAGATGAATATCAAATATTATTATAGTTGATTACCTTTTTATTGATTTAACGGTTAATAGATTGACATCGAAATTCCTCTAATTATGGTCATTATTTATTGATTTAGTATTTACAAAAATAATCGAGATAAATATTTGGCCTTGCCAAATATAATAAACTATAATTGCCCACTTGATAATTCTCTTCTCTCGTTCGTTCGTTTCAGGTAAGGACCACTTGACGGTTCTCCACCAATCGCAGGGCATTTTTTCTTCGACACTTGGGAGCAGTTTCGGTCCCCAGTTACCTCAGCAGTTGTCCAACGCCACCTGCAGCGATGCCGTGTTTCAGGCGGCCCAAGACGGCTGGATTTGGTGGTTCTGGAACTGGTTCCGGTCGTGGTTCTGGGGTCCAGCGGTGACCCTGCACGACTGCATGGCGGCGTTTTTCAGCGCCGATGAACTGAAGAACGATAACATGTATAGTTGTGAAAAGTGCAATAAGCTGCGGAATGGGATTAAGTATTCGAGAGTACTGGCCCTGCCCGAGATGCTTTGCGTGCATTTGAAGAGGTTTAGACACGATTTGTCTTATAGTTCCAAGATTTCGAATCCAGTTCATTTTCCTCTTTCCAATTTGGACATGAGACCGTATTTGCACAAGGATTGCAAATCGGAGGTGTCCACCTATGATTTGACGGCGGTGATTTGTCACCATGGGACAGTGGGAGGGGGCCACTACACCAGCTACGCCAAACATGATCCCTCAGGCAAATGGTTCGAATACGACGACCAATTAGTTACCAAAGTGACACCGGAAGTGGTGCAAAACTGCGAGCCCTACGTTCTCTTCTACAGGAAGTCAAATGTTCAAATGGAGTTGCTCAGGGCTGAGGCTGTAGACATTGTGGAAAGGAATCCACGACTAGGATCAGATATTCGGTTCTTTGTTTCGAAAAACTGGTTCAATCGATTTAACACCTTTGCGGAACCGGGACCGATTGATAACTGGGCCCTGCTCTGTCCGCATGGGGGATTGCCCCCTTGTAAAGCGGTTCACGTGAAGAAACTCGTAATGCANTCTGGGACCTTCTCTATGAGAAGTTTGGCGGAGGTCCCGCCTGCAATCGCCTATTCGAATGTGATACCTGTAGAAGAGCGGCGGAGAGCCTGAGCATCAGACAGAGGCAAGAGCTTGAGATGTTTACCGATCTAAATGAAGAGTTTCAGGTGAGTGGCTTGGGTTTATGTTTGTTTATTAAGGTTAAAAGTTTTTGAAGTTGAACTGCGTGAATTTTTCAAGTTAGAATTTGCGTTTACAGATCAATCTGAATTTTTTGGACTTGCTTTTTATTCTTTATCAAGAAAATTTAATAAAACTATTAAATTTCTTTAATAATTTATATTATATTTAAAAAAACTGCAATTAAAGTCTTCAATCGATTCTCGAATTTTGAAATAATCTATATCTTTGAAAGAAAGGAAATTTAAATGATTTTGGTAATTTGTACTACAAAAGTACGTGCTTGCTTACTTTTTTCTTAACAATGAAATAATTGTCTACAGATTTATTTTAAACTACTAGACCAACTATTGACATTTATTTTTCCTCGTTTTTTATTTTACATTGTTTTTCATTTTTTATTATATTGATTATCAGCCAAGCGACTGTGGATGGGTAGGATATGCCCGCAGGACAATATCCTTTTTATGAGGTCTTTGAAGATCAATTCGTACATTTACTGCTCTAAACTCTCCATAATTTAAGGAACTCCGATTTTAAGACTTTAAAACGATTGTTGAGTAATCGCATAACAAAATATCCAGGGACGACATTTGGCGGACAAGCAATGTGTGTTATATAAATTAAATTCTGATTTAATTTAAAAAAAATTAAATTATTAATTGTATTTAATTTTTTTTATTGATTTGGAATTTCTTTTCATTGTCGACTTAAAGCGACCTTTGAAAAATAGAGGAGAGAACGTTGAAAACCACTCGTTCAAATTTTTCGTCTTCTCTTTGCTCTTTTGAAGTGTGTGTTCGTTCCTGACCCTGATTGGTAACAATATTTCGATCGCAAAATGTGACCAGATTATTATTATGGTCCAAAAATGTTTAAATTTATTTATATCAATAATCAATGTTACCTCTTATTGGAAAATTCTATATTATATTTAGTATTTAAATAATTATTGATATTTTTATCACAGATCCAAGACCCGGTTACCATTTACGCCATTTCGATGTCCTGGTTGAGGCAGTGGCAATTGTTTGCCCGTGGTTTGACCACCGAAGAACCAGGTCCAATCAACAACATTTCAATTGCTCAGCCGGATTCGACGCAGCCAATTCGTAGCGTGAAACCGGGATCGGATTACGCTCATTTCGATGTGAACATGTGGCGATTCTTCCACGGAATTTACGGTGGGGGTCCAGAAATTATTGTTCGAGGCAGTCCACCTGAGGAAATTAAACACCAAAAAATGCCAGTAAGACTTTAATGGAATTAATTTTATTCGTGAAACTAATATTAAATAATTCCTTTTTTAGGAAAAAGAGAAAGAAGCAGAGAAAATGGAAACAGAGGACTCGGGACAAGGATCTAGCCAGCAGTCGACATTAACCAAACCGAAGCAAACTGTGCAGAAGACTATTCAGCAGCCAGAAGTCGTTCCGTCGTTCGTCGAACCAATCAAAAATGGACCGAAAGAGGAAATTGTGGAAATTTTACAGGACGAGAAATTGGAGCCGTCGACGTCTATCCTTGGAATCACCAGTAAATTGAAACAGACGATGTCCATTGAGGATCATAATCATGAAGGAGGAGATAACGGGAATGTGGATAAGGAAGAAAGAGAAGTCGAAAATAGCGAAAAGGACTCCAATAGCAGAGACAGCCAAAAGTATTCCAGTATTCCTTCATCTCATTCAGGACGAAAGAAAATCAAATACCAGCCGGTGACTTCAAATATATTAGACAAGAAGGATAAACACAGATCGATGAAATCGAGTGGGCTCTTCGGAGCAGAAGGTATTATTACTTTAATTGGCGATCTTTTATTTCAATTTGTTTTATACAATTCAGTTAAAAAATGTTCCTTCCTCTAGAAAGTCCCCCATAATTACACACTGTGCAATTATTTATTTATTTACACAAATTTAGTACTTTGATGAGTGCGTTCACGAGCATACAGTGTATGGTGCTATATTTAAATAATATATTGAAAAATTTAAACCGAAAGTTCTATTCGTTTGACAGTTACATCCCTCAATTGTTTGTGTCCCTTATTTAGTAATAATTTTTATTCTTATTCTTTACTTCATATTTCGCGAATAAATAGCTAATAAATAAGCGATTTATATAAAATTTTGTAAAGAACTGGTTGGAAAACACATAATTAAACATTCGTATCTTTTAGAAAACTCATTTCAACTATACTCGTTTAATTATGATCCATTTTTCCACATGTTGTTCAACGAACTATTTTATACTCGTATGAAAAAGCGAGCTTAACTGTTATATTTCAATTGTTATTTTTGTTTCTTAAAAACATTTTAGGTTTTGAAAATCAAATTTTCGTTGATTTTATAATGTAGATGTTTTAAATGGGTCATTGTCATCGAAGCGTTTGATAATCTCGGAAAGGATTCAAGGACGATCGGGTCTACGCCCGGAACGATCCCGGACAATCGTCAACCTCCTCGTGCATCTCCGTTTTTTGTCCAGCGGAGCGACCCTTGCCGGCCGGTCTCCTCCGGCTGCTTCTGATTAGAGCCGACATCGAGGAGAATCCCGGTCCCGTTATCTGGAACTGCTCCGTGTGCCAAAAGCGGATAGGAGAGTTGCCACAACAACAACAACATAATCTCGGAAACTTAATTATTTTTCTTATAATGAATTTATATTTTGTTTATTATACTGCACTTGAGTGGCAAAGTTCCACTTTTACGTATTTATTTTGCCTAAAAGATTTCAGAATTGTCACTAGTGATAATCTTGTCCTGTTCGAGTGTAAAATCTGTTTTTAACTAGTTTCCTCCTTAAAAACAACTACACTTTTTGTATCTTCTCAAATAACTGTTTTATTTATTTAATCAGTGCATTTTGTTATTATTCTTATTTAGCAGTTTATAAAATTAATTTTTAATTTAATTCTACAGGTACCTTTGTAACAAACGCATCGGACACTGATTCGGCAATAGGATCCCATTTACAGAACGGCGACACACTGAGCGAGAGTTCTAGTCTTAACAACGGTGACGAAGCGATGCCTCTCCTGAACCATTCGAATCACGTTTCGGACGAAGCCGTGAACCAGAATTCGATTGGCCACCACAAGAGTAGTCATAACAATAAGAAGTACAACGACCAGAACCGGCATTCGGTGGCGAAGTCGGGCCCGAGCCGGGCGAAACATCGAAGCAAAGCGGGGGGAGGCAGGCGAGGAAACAACCACAACAGCCATCATTCGGAAATGCATTTAAGTGACAGTGATAAGTGAGGAGAGACGAGCATAAGGAACCAAAGGATGTGTCCTTCAATTTCTTCTCCTCTTCAGTCGGTCACAATTTACCAGAGTCAATTTGTCCAGAGAAAGATTGGGAGCGAGTAAAAGTGCCCTCGACTTTAGCAATATATTAATGAATAGTACGGAAAAGATTTGCGGTGAATGAACGAGAGAGACTAATTCTAATGTACAGACTAATGTACAGCGCGCGCGAGGATCAGAAGAATATGTATAGTTAGTATGAAGATGGTGATATCTGTAATTTATTAAATTTAAATGGTATTTGTAAAGATTGTTATCTATGTGTAATTAAAAAGAAGAAATAAAGAAATTAATTGGTTTGCGGCAGACAAGAGTTACCCGTAATGTTTTGGGTGAAAAAGAAATCAGTTATTTTATTATATTCACTCTGTTGCAGGAAATTGAATACAGTCATTTCATTAAGTTCAACCATTAATTATAAAAATTAGAAAATAGCTTTCTCTGTATTTTTTCGATGAAATAAGTTTTATTGGAAAATATTCTTGACAACGGATGTGTGGTGAACAACTACTACGGCCCTCGACGATGATAGATAGGACCAGAGTTAATAATAGGTTTTTATTGTTGTTTATCTAATTATACATTTAAATGTTCTTAAATAGAACAATTTTAAAATAAACATTTGCGCGCAAAATAAATTTAGTGTCGTCCAATTTCCTAAACGAACAGTATTAGAATGTGGCTGACACACAACACCCAAATCAAACAGTAGTACTCGTAACTTGGAATTTATTCTTTTACGAAATTTACTCCATATTTCTCTATTCCAAAACAACTTAAACAAACGATATTATTATTATTTCTAATTGAGCCTTTTTGCTGCATCCCAATTTCCGGGACATTCCAAATGGAATTTCAATTTTTCATGTTGGGTAAGAAAAATCTTTTTTAGGGAAAAATCCCATTGCAATTTAAGGATTGTTTTGTAATTCAATTTTCTTGTTTACTTTTTTAGAGGTACGCCTCCAAATCCATGGAAAATTGATACAGATGTGGCGTCCGGAAGAATTCCGGAATGGAACCAAGACTTCCAGACAAACTCGTTTAGCGAGCATATACTGTGCATGGACAACGACTACAATGGCTTAAGGAACTGCGGAATAGTTTTTATGGCTATTAAGCAGTACCACCCGGAAGCGCTTATTTTGGACTGCCGGATTGATAATCGTCCAATTATTCCAAGGAGGGGTACAAGGTGATCCGTACGTTCCATTAGGTGCGTTTACAGGATGTACAGTGAGGCGTCGTATGAATTTCATATTAAATGAACATTACTTAACATCATTAGAAAAAGTGAGTTGCTGCCTGCGGACAATTGTTTTCGACACGTATTATTTATTTATTTCTTGTTATATTTTGAACTGTATACTGTAAGTTTATGTTATTGGATTTTTTTGTAAAAATGTGAATGAATAAATTGAATAAAAATTGAATACTTCTTCTTAATTTTATTGTTTTAACATTTTAAAGTAGGTAACCCTAAAAACACTACCTTTGTACAATTTTAGAATTTTATATTAAAATAACAAAATAAATTGAAGCAGAAAATGTGGTTATTATTATTAT
>JXOV01016954.1:10460-23429 GCA_001014945.1 Clogmia albipunctata | reverse complement strand
TGCGGGATCACCTCAATAGAGATAATAATGTTTGATTAAAAATTTTAAATTATAAAATTTTGATTTATTTTTGAAAAAAAACACTAGTACTTTAAAAACCAGAAAAACTGAAGTTTTTATTTTAATAACAACTTTACGTTTAGAATNATAAGAGGGAGCACAATAGATCTTCAGGTCAAAGTGCGGGATCACCTCAATAGAGATAATAATGTTTGATTAAAAATTTTAAATTATAAAATTTTGATTTATTTTTGAAAAAAAACACTAGTACTTTAAAAACCAGAAAAACTGAAGTTTTTATTTTAATAACAACTTTACGTTTAGAATTTTAAAGAGTTCTTTAAAGCACTTGTGCTATAAGAACGACTTTGACAGAACATATTTGAATGTCATAATATCAATTTTAAGCAACAAAAATGCAAAAACATTATAAAAAAGCACGGACCTTTTTTAAACAGTCATTGCCGTGCTTTTTTAGCTCAATAAATTATGTAAATAACTGTCTTAAATAATCAATTATAAGAAATTCTTTAGCACAAACTGGAAATTAATGTAAGATTAATTGTAATTGTATAAAATTAATTTAATACATTTCAATTTGTTTTCATTTCGATTGAATATAAATATAAAAATGAACGAGCTTTATATAACAATCAATTTATGTGAAATTCTTTACAGTTAAGATTCGGGAGTATTGTCCTTATAACAGTTCCAATGACTGTGATTTATTTTGTTTAAATTTTCTTAAGAAAAAAAGTTTTTGGTTTGCGAATTCTGTTTTAATATTGTTTCGCTTTTATTTTCGCAAGAAGCGATAAAAATCTTTCCCATCTTCTGTAGTCTACCAGGCATTCTCTATTATAAAACAAATATTAACCATTTATAAAACACAATAATAAATCTTTGCTTTAAATAGGGCAATTATCTTCGATTATGTCACGTCTTTCCATAGTTGAAAAATTTAAAAGAAATCGAAATTGGTAACAGTTTCTGTAGGTTTCAACAAAATATAATTAATATTTTTGTAATAAATAAATTAAATTATACATTTGTTTTGAAACACCATGTAGTAACAAAACATTTACTGAAATCCAGAGAATGTTAAAAATATTTTTGTGGATTTTTTCTTCACACTTTTTATTGTGTTTTTATGCACTTTTCGGAAAAAGAATATGTGTCTTGCTTAAAAGTCGAGCCAAATCGATTTCAAACTACTTTTAAGAATAAATCTTATCAGTTAGATAATCAATTATATAAGTTGACCTTGTTTTTGTATCATAGAATAGATAATCAAATACCAATAAATTTAAATATTAAAGGTGGAGACAAAAATTTATTGTTAAGTGTCAATTAATTATAATTTGAGTCCTACACTCTTATATAAGTTAAACATATTAAAGATTAATCGATTCTAGAAATGAATATTCTATAAGGTTTTTGTATCAAGTTAATAAAGTGGTGATGCAAATCTTAGTAAAAGTAAGAGGAAGCTCATAATCCATTGTATGCATAGAAAATTATGTTAAGAAGCATAAAAATTCAACGTGTCGTCTGGTTTTGGTAGATTATGCAAATTTGAAATCGTATTTTTTTGCAATAATTTCCTAAATGGGTATTATTAAATATCTAAAAATAATCACTAAGCAAAGTTGATCAAATGCTTTTGACATGTCTAATGTCTTTGACCTAACTTAATGAAGAGTTTTGTTAATGCGATTAAATAGTTTGATAAGGGTTAATTAAAATCACTGTCCAATCTAATTTATCTAGGCAATAAATTAGATCTAGAGAGTTCAACAAAAAAGTGTTTAATGAATTAATTGCAAAACGCGGATGCGGTTTAAAAAAAGATAAAAGTCCCCACGTTTATGAATGGCAGGCAGAATCTGCAATATTTTTTTGTGCATATAGACTTATTTATTTGAGTTGACTATTAAATGCTGATTAAACAATATAAATTTTCAGTATAAGTTCGATCTTACCCAATTAGCGGTCAAGGTTTCCACCGATTCGGTTGTGATGGAATTAGAAGATCCTTCTGGGACCGGTTCTATATTTGAGACTACAGGTGAAATCATTTTGCAATTTAAAATTCGCCAAATTCGTGGTTTTGCGAAAAACAAAGTCTTAACAAAAAGAACTAACAAGAAACCAAATATTAAACAGAACGCCAACCATACGAATTTATTCCACTTTTTTTCGCAACACTTTTTTCTTGCTTCTTTTAAAGGAGAATCTGCAAATTCGTATATATCGTCCAATAAACCGTCATCATCTCATATGGCGGTGCCGGATGTAAAATTCTGGTCTGGTTCTTAACCGATCACACAGTTGGTGTCTATTAAATTTGGTGAATAAATATCGTTGCACAAAGCGATCAAAATGCAAATGGGGGTTTAAATTCATTATTAAGATTATATCACCGCATGATCATACGGTGATCGTTGATTTATTACGAGTGAGATGAGCAGTGCTTCTTATGCAAATACATAAACAAAAAACCATTGATCTCAACATATGTACGATCAAGGTCAAAGACGCCGTACAATTGAAGATCGCGTTACTAATATATAAAATCAAAAGCGATCATGCAACATGATCTTCGGTGTGATTTTTGGTTTTAAGGCAATTTAATCTGGTAATAGCTGACTGATAAATACGGTAAAGATCAGGTTTTATCACTCAGTTTCACCAGTTTTTATGGATCACAAAAAAGCGCCACTTGTATGACATTCAACCGGTGAACAGGTAATTTTCGATCCAAACAATGTTGTGAATCACTTTCATTTTCGCCAGCACCCTGTTGGTTTTCCAGGTGATAATTTATGACTCCCAGAATGCATTCAAGATGAGTTTAGTTTTAATGGGCGACTTAATGTGTTTTTTGTTGTTTCTCGTCCCACTCCAGTGATCAATTGCAATAGATCAAGCTATTATCTCATACTCTTTGAACATGTTTACTGAATAATCGGGCACTGGACACGCTTAGATCATCTAAAAGAAAGTAATTGGATGATGCACTCACCTCATCAGCTTACTGCAGACGTCTGGAAAATAAGTAACGGCGCTCCCGCCATGTTACGTGATCTGTATTTTATACGATCGATTATTTGTTACTCTTGTCGATCGGTCAACTGTCGTCTGACTTGAATCACTTTGCTGTTTTTTGCTTTTTGCGATCATATCGCGAAAGCCATTATCTGTGTGATGACGAAGAAGTAAAAGAAGAAGTCGATAACGACGCAACTGTTTAATCAATCATTCCGATCACATCTATTCGGGTCTTCCGGAACTTTTACACTTGTTACTCCTTTTCAAGATCAGTCAACCCATTGTTTTCGACATTGTGCGCCCCAGGGAAATACACTTAATTTGGGCAATGGGGTTTTTAAACTTTGGAATGGAAGCTCGAAGCTATATTTCAAAGTAAATATTTGGAAAAGCTGCTTAAATTCTATTATTAATGGTTAGTCATTGATTGAGAAAATAAAAGTAAAAGTCAATTGCATTTATTATCATGAAATGATCTCAATTTGATTTATTATTTGTTAAGTGTAATTGTCATGTGACCATTCCAAATAATTGCATATGTAATTTATTTTCCTCTATATAAAACTGTGGAATTTTAGAGAGTATAACATAAATCTGGTCTATTTTTTAATGATATTTAATTCAAAATAACATAAAATATTAATCCTAAAAATGCAATTTGTAAAAAATATTATTTCTACAAAATGTGAGAAAATTAATCATTATTAAAGACGTAAAATTTTATTAAATAGATAGTATAGAATAGTATACTTCGTTACAAGTGGTGAAATAGAGTTTATTACAGCACGAATTTACCATGTATTTTGCCGACCGCAGCGAGTTAAAATAGGTAAATGTGTGCAGTAGTAACCGATTTAACATGAGTATCGAACGCTGTTTTGTGTAATTCTAAAAAATATTAGTTTATTGATAATCGATAGTAAAACTGTTCACAGCGTTTTTTTCAAATTGTGGAACAACAACTCACAAGGAAATTTTGTTATTAAAATATTTAAATAATATATTTGGTTTTGACCAAAATATGTTATTTGATGACATTGATGACAGTGTGTTTATTAGAGTGAGATGGAAATACTTCTTCACGAAATTCTCAACTTAAAATATTTCAATAATAATGTGTAGAGATTTGGTTACGACAACAATATGAAGTTTCATTAAATTAGTGACTAAAAAGCGTGAAAATTTTGAAATATTACCGCACGCGTCCAGCAAAGTACACTGTTACAGAAGCGTATTATTAGTCAATTAATAGCACCTAGACCACTTGAAAAAGGATTCTGCCAATATTACTCGCCCAAGGTTCGAATTCAAGTCAATTGCTTTGCTACAATTCTCATATTTAGTTGCTATTTAATCGTTAAATCCGTAGTTAAGAATAAGAAGATATAACAACATTAAAATAATGTCGAAATTCGAAACAGTCATTGTAAAGGAAGGTGGATGTCAAGTGGATAAAAATTTTCGTTTAAATGTATGGATATAATGACGAAAATAGAGTAACTGTATAACTAATATTCTCGTGATAGTTCTCATAATTTAAACCACATTTGGAGATCAGAACTATCATTAAGGAAAACTGTACTTTTGCCATTTTATTGAAAAAAGTTCAAAAAGATTATATCCTACATTATTATATACAAGCAAAATAATATCAAAATATATTTTCCTTCTAAGCCACTAAGAACTTAAACTTTAATTTTTAGTAGTTGGATTTTAATAAAAGGTATTTATTTCGTGTATTTACACCATTTGTGATTGTCTACGGGTATTTAATAATGTATAACTAAACAGTGTGTGATTGAAAAGGACTTTATAGAGAAAACATTTGGCTACCATAATATAAATATTTTTCAATAGAATTGTTTAAAAGCTTATAACTTATTATGAAACACAATATATAAATACATAATTTAAATTAAATTTTTTCAGAAAAAATAAAATTAAATCAAATTCAGTTATTTTACTTAAGAGATAGCAAACCTTAATTAGTTTATTTTATTGAACTTTAAGAAATAGTCTTAAACGTGCATTCTAAAAGCTCATTAATGAACAAAATGACATTTTGTGGAAATGTCTCATTTGAACAAATGGTTTGATCTTTATTTTGATTAGAATTTTAGTGAGATGTAGGAGACACGGTGATTTTATTAAGAAGTTTATAATAAATAGTTTTTGTGGCTAATTTTGACGTTTTCAGAACAAACCCATTAAAATCGAGTTCGGTTTAATTAATTTATTGAACTTTGCTATATAATAAACCATTTTGTTATAACAACTTTAATTTTATTAGCATGTCAAAAACGTCATAATATACTTTTTTCACAGGCAATTATATTTTATGAGATTTATATTTACACTATCATTAATTTAATTTAGTTTCAGATTATTCGTTTTTCACTGTAGCAGGAATTAAACTCGGTTTAGTATTATAGTCCAGAATTTTGTTCCTCTTATTCTAGTGTTATAGAAATCATGGAAATTTTTAGTACATATTGTGAACTTTGTATAATTCATAATAAAAATGATGTGCCTAGAATAACGCAAGTATTGAATCATAAGATAAAAATTTTTGTCACTTAATGACACATTCGGCATATAAATAATTGGAAAGAAATTATTATTATCGTATGGAAAGAAAGAGTTTTACAATATTACATCAAGGTCGTTTAACCACTTTATAGCTCCTGGGCAGCATATGTGGAGGTAATTTAATCCGCCAGGGAACCTCCTTCGTTCATACGTTTATAATGTGAACGATAGTTTGTTCAGGGAATTCACAGTCTTGTAAGCCCACTTTTGAAGTAATTGCAGCAACCTTGGCCCGTTTTGATCCTATTTAAGGTTGTCCATGATTTCCTCGGTATTGTAAAGATGTGAATAGTGGTAACGACATAAAGATTGTCCTTAAATTACGCTACCTTTTTAATAAGCTATAATAGACAGTTTTTAATCTATAGCTACTAATTCGTTAAGTAAGTCTTAAAGTACATGAGGGTTTTGTTTTGAACAACACATCGAGCAAAGCCTTTAGGATAGCAATTGTACGACCATTTTCAAGAACAATTCGAATAAAAATCGCCTATGTGAAGAACATTTGTCACATTTTGGTCTTAAGAAATCTAAGAATAGTCTAAAAATCTACTTTCTGAAATGACCCATTTGTTTCAGTTTTTGAGCTGACGCAATAAGTTTATCTTTTAATTAAAAATAAATCTAATGCAACTGGTTCGATCAATTAATTGCTCTACTGGGCTAAAATTATTAGTTTCTAACGCGATAATTGAAGGATATTGAAAAGTATTGTTGTGGACAACGTATAATTTTTAAAAGAACCCATTACGTGATATATAAATGACAGAATCTCCACACATTTGCAAGAAACGTTACATGAACGTAACTTTTTCTGAGAGTTTAGATTACAATTTAACATTATTATATTGGGTTAGCCCCTTCATACATGGTTTTTTTAAACAACGTAATATTTATATACTGTCTCTTCTAATTTTTTACAGTCGATTTAAGACATTAAAAGAGGAATTTGTGAAGTTATCGAGGGTATATGATGGCCAATGTGCCAATTGCTCTTGAAAAATTTATGAAAAGGATACGGTCCTTTGAGCGTTATCTTGTAGGCTATTTTCCCGATGTTTTATTCTATACAAAACCCCTTCTTATCTTATTTAAGATTCACTTAACGAATTAATAGCTGTAGATTTAAAACTCTCTCTTATAACTAATTTAAAAGCTTCGTTAATTGGGTGGCTTCCTTTATATTAGGCGGCTCCATTTTTCCTTATTATGTCACTTCTTCTTCTGTAATCATTTCTTTATAATAACAACGGCTTACTATTGAAATGTGCAATGTCGAAAAATAATTAATAGTAGTTTTGCAATACAATTTTAAGAAAATTTATGTCTTTGAGATATGAATAGTTTTAGATGTTATAAATTTTTTCTCAGCAGTAAAAACATTAAATCAATGTAAAGAGTAATCTCTAACTTTTGTGCTGAAATTATCGTGAGACTGGAAAGGTGTAAATTTCAATGTTGTTTGTAAAATTGATGTCTGTGCAATTGGAGTTGGCGAAATTTTGTGGCAAATAGAAAACGGCGGCGTGCTTAGGAAACAAAGTTCTCCATGACATTTTAGGATTTGTTCACTTAAGGTAAGGTAATCTTTCACGGCTGCACACAGATTCCTCCGAGTGAACAATAAAGACCAGCAGAAGCAAATGGTAGAAAAGTATTTAATGCACGCGATTATCTGGCAAATGCGAATAAAAGCGATTGTAATGAATTGAAAGAAAACCAGCATAAAATCAGCCGCTATATATTGGATTATGTAAGGCTTTAGTCACTTTCTGTCTAATGTTTCAATTAATGATCACTTGAAGAAATGTCCAGCGGAGGGTATTTGAAATAAAGATTTATGATATCGATCCGATATGACTAGAAATGGCACCTTATATACAGGTCTTATGCAAATTCAGGAATAATATCTTTATTAAATAACAAAACTGTAATTGAATCTCAATCAAATCTTATGTGACTTCGATGTGGGTGACTAAGCGGGATACTGTTTTTAGGTAGCTAAATGATTTATGGTATTGCTATAAAAAAAACAGTGGACCAAAAGAAACAAAGATCGCGAAATGAAAGATGGAAATTTCAAGGTCTGTTTTCGCGCGCACCAATGAACGACACTGGCAAAGACTCTGGGTGAATGGGAAAAGTAGCGTATTACGATTTGAATTTTATGGGAAAGACTGCCTGCAGCGCGATGATGGTAAAACTTGTGCAGCTTTGGCTTGTTGACACAAGAAAATCAGAGTTGATTAGGCTTACCAATTTATTCTATACGATTATAGAAATAATTATTTGTTGATAATCAAATTACATAAACAATTAAAATGTTACAGATTTAAACTTTTACAAAAAAGTAAGCTTATTTAAATATAAGTTATGTTTGTAATCAATTGTTAGTTATAAATTTGTTGTATTTTTTACAAATATTAGATAAATTACAAAAATTAACACACAACTAACACTTAACCCTTTCCTTGAAATGTGTTCGACATATACTGCCCTCGTGAGCGGTGTTGATTAGCGGGTCGATGGCACATACATTCTGTCACCAACGTCAGCATAAAAATAAGTAGGGAAAGCGCTTACGTGAGGAGGAGGCTTAGGGCGGCACCCTTCACTCCAAGGAATCACGCTAGTGCATGAGACCGCTGATCATTCATATGTATTTATACTCCTATATATGAGTGAGGGCTATAATTCATCCATAGGTTATTTGGTCTAATTTTATATTACCTTAGATTACATTTTGGAAAATAAAAGCATTTTAATTTCTTTTGATTTGATGAAATTAATTTATTATGAAGATAAAATCAACATTTATTAATTAAAAAAATACATTGGAAAAATAACCTTCAAAAATATATATTTTAAAATTATTCACTGAATAAACTAATGAAAATTATTTGTTGTGTAAGAATTTAACAATATACGAGTAACATCATCTAGATTGCAAAAGATATGTGAAGCCTACGTGATTCTGCGTGCAAAATTGAAAATCAACTAACCACAGCCTCCGCATTTTTGACAGGTTCACTTTATCGTCATCAAATTACTGTATGAGATTATATAATTGAATTACCGGCTGAAATATGTCTTTTGACAATATATATTTTTGCTTCTTTCTTATCTAACTCATTGAGGCAAGAAGCCATGCATTCATGAAGAAATGAAAATGTCGCGCAATGTCTCATCAGTGTGCAAATGCTCCAATATTTTGTGGCAATAGCGTAACGGTACGTCAAGTGGGGAATGTTGTAATTAGTTTTGAGAAAATGTCCATTTTACTAATTAATTTTATACGTCCAGTTACCACATTTGAAGACTAACCGCAACCGTAAAGTGTGTAATTTTGGAATGTAAGTCCAATAAATAGCAATTGCAATGCATTGCCTAATGCCGAATTAGAACAATTTACGTACAGAGTGATTTCGATAAATTAATTATCAACCTGATTTTCTTAAGCTGAAACATGTGTATGCCTAATTAATCTGCTCAAAAGACCGAAATATAATAAAAATGGTAATCATTGGACATTGTATGCATTAATAAGCACTCACAATTAGCAATGTTCAACCATATGCTATTCCTTTTTATGAGATTCAATTTTATGCGATTAAATTAATTGATTTGCATTTAATTAAATTAAAATAATTTATTCCTTTTTGAAAATTGCCAAAGTTTACTTAAAAACGAAAAGAAATCAGAAAATATTTTCATAAAAATTATGTAGTTTTCAACGCTAATTAACAATAAGGTTGTATGGATCTGTGGTGGTATTAGTAGTGAAACTTCATCAGCCGGATGCATTCATTGTTTTGATTTTGTATGCAAGAAATTTAGCGACAATATTGTAACAAAAGACTTTTAAAATGATTAAATACGTGTAATAACTAATTCAGACATTAATTTTTGGATCTAATAATTTGAATATCACTTATTTTGTGCCGAAATGCGAAAAAATACGAAAAAACCATCTCACCCAGTTCATTCGTTAAATTCGGTACAAGATAGGATCTAGATAACAATATACATCTGTTTAGTCGTTTTTATTTTAACAATAAAAAACCAACTAGATTGATACGTGTATTTTTCTTCCGGCTGATGACGTCACGTAAAATCCGGACAACTTATACAAGGTTGAGCAGCTTTGGTAGTTTTAAACTTTTTGTTTAATAAAATAAATTTCCCTTTCAATTACTGGGCCCCATTTCTCTATTTTCTCAATTTTGTTTCCCTTTCATACAACAACAAATAGCATGATAAATTTGTTCCTTCACTTAAAGGGATGAAAATCGTCCCAATTTCAGATTATTTCAAATATATTTTTTTCAGACTATATTTTACTATTACTTTATTTTTGGTAAAACAAATGACGAATGGATATAGTTAGAAAACATTCTTATTATTTTCACTGGGAAAAACTAAGTAATCAATTAAGTCCTACCCGCCCAGGGATCGAACGCATGAAATTTGATTAGGCAGTTAAATGCGTTACCGCTTGGCTACGAAACGGATTTAAATTAAACTCATGTTAAATTGTACAAATCCAATTTAAATATAATTGAAAAACTTTCATTTTCTGTCAAACTATTTGTATTATAATTAAATTAACAATTTTGTTACTGCAACTTTTCGATCAAAGACAAATTAGAAGACATAAAATTAATTATATCTTTAATTATATGGCTCTTTTATAGTTTAATCAATTTTAATCGTCATTTGAAAACACGTTTAAATTTTACACACAATTAAATAGTTTATATAGATTAATCAATAATTACCATTTAATTACGACAATTTGGTAAATGTTACTCTGTATGGTGGTAAAAGTTTATTGTTATCAATACTATTAAATTAATGTCATTATTTCTTCGAAAGTAATACATTTAATTTTGATTATTGACGATATACGGAATATTAAATTTATGAATATAATTTAATTAAACTTCATTATAGGTAATATACCAATATGTTATAGCCGATTTAAAATTGTAGTTAAATTAAATGAATGATAAATTCGATGAATAAAGAGATTTGACTACGAGTTATAGGTCCATATGTAATTATTAAATTATCAGATAATATTATTGTTCAACTAATTATTTATTATCAAACAAATGATACTTTAATTCCATTACCATAACTACTTACGACAAGTATATTACCATATGAAATTTAATTTCACAATTTCATGTTAATGGCCTGTTTGTAAGAAGATTTGTCATAATAATCTCATGTTTAAAATTCGTATGAACTTTGCGAAATATGTTTATGCAAATATGTAAATGAAGTCATATAATTGGAGTGTCTTCAATAGTGTATAATTTTATTAGCTTTTCCTATGAAAAATTCGTTTTGTATTGAATAACAAATTGATCGTTCCGATCTTTCCCGAAAAAATAACGTCATTGTTTTGTTGAAAAATAGACACATTGTGTAATTGCGGGTTAATCAAAAATTTGTATAGCAATTGGAGATAATGTTTTATTATTTGCGATTAATACACACGGATTAATTAAATCGGTGTTATGTGAAGAATTCAAGGCGGAAAGGTATTATCGAATCGGGGGCTATTAATGAGTGAAAGGTCGCTAAAGAAGTACACGTTTGGCTTATTTTGGATCGCCACAGTTAATCTGCAGCTGATTCCAAAGACCCATCATTACCACAATCTTTGGCATTTAGGAAAAAGTAGCATTAAACAAACAGAAGAGACTGACACGAACAGGGTGAATCGGTATTTATAAAATTCATTAATACACGAAAAAGAATTAAGATTAAATATTATCTATAATGGCTTGAAACATTTTAAAACATTTTTTAATATAATGGTTTAAAAGAAATTAGATTAAATTTACATTTACAAGAAAATTGTGTTACATAAACCTATTTTCTAAAATTTATTTGTAGGTGAGATATTTTCATTTACTGTTTCCTATTTGCATAATACTACTCAAATATTCAATTGAATTATAAAAGCGGAAATAGGCAATATCAATGTTTTTTAATGTTATTAACGACAAACATTATGCCAAATTTTTATCTTTATGATTAACTTATCTTTGTTTGATAAAAAAATTGTTTATTTCTTCCGTAAGAGAGTAACACATCGTAAAATATCTATTGGTGAAATAAAGTTGTAATCAATAGTGCGACTATTGGCAAGTTTGCAAATAAATAAATTATATAAACTTGCACAAAATTAGTAAAAAATATGAATAATTAAATTATGAATTTTTCCTTAAACCCTACTAACTGTCTATCCATAACTAACTCTAAACCCTTCCCTTATACTGTGTTTAACAATAGTGCCCATGTGAGCG
Organism: Clogmia albipunctata; assembly: GCA_001014945.1. Taxonomy (NCBI): domain Eukaryota; kingdom Metazoa; phylum Arthropoda; class Insecta; order Diptera; family Psychodidae; genus Clogmia; species Clogmia albipunctata. The sequence goes on along the minus strand of JXOV01016954.1, from coordinate 11,469 downwards.
GTGCGTTAGCATAAAATTAGGATGGGAAAACACTTCGGTGAGGAGGAAGCAGTGCTTTTGATCTTCTACTACATATAAGTTTTCTCTTAAAACCGTTATAAGTAAGCATTTTTTTAGATTTTGAACTGAAGTTTCATTCTAATGTCTAATTCATATGCTTTTTAAATGGTTTTGAAGATAATTAACACGCTTATTAAATCTCTTTTATAATTTATATAAACTATTAAATATTGAGAGATGTTCCAAATACAGTCGATGATAATTCGAAACTCGAGGGTCTCTTAAAATATTTCGAATTATCAAGTTGTTAGAAGTATCAATGGTAATTGTTTAGTAGGACTTTTTTGAGTTGATATGAATTATATAGAGGTTCGACTTATCGAAAGTTTGAATTAGAAAGAGTCGTCTGAATATTAAAAATAAACTGTTTAGTATTATATTTCCTAAATTTAATTATATTAATTATATGAATATCATTTTTTGTATAAAATTTCCGATGAACCCTTTATAGCAGAAATTAGTCGATGAGAGGAAAAGCCGAATTGTTTTATTGAACCGAAATAAAACAATGATGGCAGAAAAACAGAGAACAGTGATTAATGGTGACGTAACCTGGGAGACTGGGTAAATGGTTCAGTTACCCACTTGTTGTCGGAAGATCCCATGGCCTGGTGTTAAGTCACACGAGAAAGTGCCTTTTATATTGGACGACTTTTATTATTGGGTCAATTCACTTTTTTATTTCCAGATTATTGCCAAAATCAAATACAAGTTATTGTATTGCAAAAGATCGCCACACGATCGGACATCTCAATTGATTAAAAAGTGTCTTTTAATTCAATTTGATTGTAATTCCATTCAAAATGGTGTAATATCCGATTAACAATGACACTTTTTCTTTCGATTCGAAATGGCAACAGTGACATTCAGAAAAGAGTAAAATCTTCCGCTAAATAAGGCAGTAGTCAGTGGCAAATGTGATGTAAGGCGTTATTATTACCGTAATTCG